>CM055437.1:8203361-8435861 GCA_029228465.1 Salix viminalis
CATGCCTAATTCATTCAGATTATTTTTTTCTTTATTTTGTTTACCCTGTTTTTAGTTTTTTTTTAAATATTTACATGAAAAATGAGAAGTTATGGGAAAATCCAAAATTGAATTATTATAAAAGCCTTGAAAGAAAAACTAATAGATGAGTGGACTCATATGGTCACGTATCTATTAGTTGCAACTTGAGTAATTAATTAATAAATAATAATAATACGATATTTGTAGCCGGCCTGAGCAAAAAATTGAAAAGAAACATGCGAAGTGACGTGAAGATTACATTAAATAATTGTCGAAAGAGCAAGAAAACAACTTATTAAAGAACTCTTCACGAACAAAACCACAAATCTTCTCCCTATACAGTGAGAGTGTTTCTTAAGTTGTTTTTGAAAATAATTTTTAATATTTTGATATTAATATATAAAAATAATTTAAAAAAAAATATATATTATTTTTTAAATATTTTTTAAAACATAATTTCAAACAAAATCTGGAGAGAGCGCTCCCCCCACAGTCCTGTGCCATAGCCAGCAAAATCTGCTCACCCAGAAAAAAACGTGATCATGTGGTGCGAAATACTCTATAAATATCCCAATTATATACTTCTTTTTTACCAGAATAAAAAAAGAAAACAAGTCTCGATCGGGTTCATCCTGTTGTTTTTTTATGAGAAAGAATTTCACAAAATCATGTAATTTATAAAAAGTTAAATTATAAGATTTCATAAACCATATCTAGACACAAACTCTAGAAAATTCAACTTTTAAGATATTTAAATTATTTTATGTTTTTTTTATATAAAAATACAACAAACACCCTTGTACGTTAGCCTTTTAAGAGTTTAACTTGAAAAATAATATGATTATTTCATTGCGTAACATAATTACAAAACAAAAGATACATAATAATAATAAATAGTGGACCCTGTATAAAAAGATTATATTATTTGTTTTATTTTGAGAAAAAAAACATTTTAATGTTTCGTATGATTATAAAAACCATTGGATAGCATAGAATGATTAGTTTTTTTTCCAGAAATAAATAAAAATTAAAAGGATGAAAAAACAAAAATATAATCATTTTGAAGAGCAGATATATTGCTTCATGGAACAGAGCTACAAACTATACAGATTAAGAGAATGTACAAAGACTCAAAATTATGTTCGCAGCCCGCCAATCTAAACGGGCAATCGGGCCAAATCACTAGTCCACTAAATCGGATCTCGGAGCGTTACATACAAAAGGGTGAGACAGTAGCTGAGCCGCCGTCCACCTCTTACCGGACTCTTTCTGCAGGCAACACTGAATGAAGTCCCGGAACTCCTCCGACGCTCCCTCCGGCAAGCTCGGCGGGTCGCCGAAACAAATAGCGCACATAAGAGTGGCCCAATCGGGTCTTTGACCCGGTGGGAGAAACGGGAAATGGCCCAGGTAAAGCTCCAGTAAAATAAGCCCCAAGCTCCAGATATCGGCGGCGAACCCATTATAATTACCGCCATTAGTATCAGGATCGAACCTTTCAGGACTCATGTAAGCGCAAGTTCCAACATACGAATTGCAAGAATCTAACGTACGATGCATGATTTTACTCACACCGAAATCAGCGATCTTCACTTCCATGGCTTTGTTGACCAGTAAATTTGAAGGCTTGATGTCTCTGTGAATGATTTTCTGGGAGTGCAAGTAGCCAAGACCATTCAGAACCTGGCGCGCAACGTTTGACAGCTTGGTCTCGTTGAAGGTGCCGTGTTTTTGCAGAAGTGAATCAAGTGTCCCTAAATCCATGTACTCCATCGTAATTGCTATTTCCCCGGATGGTTTTTCATAAACTCCATGGCACTTGACGATATTGGGGGAATCTGTGCGGCGGAGAATCTCGATTTCTCTGTAAATTTGGCGGCGGACTAGTGGGTCACTATCTCCATGAACAACTTTAAGCGCATAAATTTGTGAGTTCCTCTTGTGACGAACCTTATACACTGTGCCGCCGTTACCATGGCCGAGCACATGTAGTTTTTCGATATCATTGCAGGATATGGTAGAGGTGTTGCTGTTGTTGAAGATGCCGGTGGAGGTGGGGGGAAGAGGTAGAGGGAAGCGGGGGCGGCGGTCCGAGAGTCCGGGGAGACGGAGGTTAACCTGCCGGCGTTCACGGACAAGGGCCATTAGGTGGAGAGGAATATGATTTATTTATTTTCCTGGGAAGGGGTAGGAAGAAATGAAGATGTGGGGGCTTGTTATATAAGTGGAAAGAGGTGAAGCACGTGGAAGATTTTTTTGGAAGGATAGTGAGAGGAAATAGGGACGTGGTGGGGGATTATTATTTTTTATAAATAAATAAAATTCTCAAAAACATTTTGAAAACAAAATGTTAAGCACGCACACAAAAAAAAAAAAACTTTTGTTGGAGATTAAAGTACTGTAATGATGGTGGCAATTGCATTGTGACCAAGTAGCCAGCCAATCCGAGTGTATTTATTTTTGTAATTAAAAACTGATTTTTAAATAATATAATTTATCTTAAATTAATTTCTTTATATTATTTTAATGTATTACAGTTAAAAATAAAATTTTAAAAATAAAAAAAAATATTATTTTAACAGAATTCTTAATGAAAACAAATTAAAATATAATAATTATTGCATTTTCAAACTTCATTGTCTTTTGATTTTTTTTTCCATGATATTTTATTTTTTATTCTTAATATGGTTCGATTTTAAAGTTAACGACTATAAAACACGTGATTTTTGATATTTTATTTTTTAATTAAAACAATTGTCATCCTATTGAGACATGTGATTTTTATTTTAATCTACTATTATTTTAGTAGACACACTACATAATCTGATAAAATGTTTATTATATATTGTGTATATCTATAGATATTTAAAATTGAAGTATTTTACATGTGCTGCAACAAAATCATAGATATTGTATATATATATATATATTATCTATACACAATGATTATAGTGTAATTGTCACATAGTGAATAGATTGAAGTATTGATTTGTAGATGCCAAATATTTCAAAGCGAAAATGTTTTTAATCTGTTTGTTTTGTAGTTTTGAGTGTCTTACAAATTGTTTTTAAAAATGTTTTATTTTACTTAAAAATTAAATTAATAATTTTAATACACTAATATCAAAAATTAAATAAAAACAGTATATTTTCACAAAAACTATGACCAAATTAACACATGTATACATGCTATGTACAAGATCCAAAAGGCAGCAAAAGAAACAAAAAAAAAAAAATAGATTTAAAATCTGAATTTATAAAAAATCATTATGTTGCCTGACATTAATTTAGAGGAAGTGGTTTTTGCTTTCTTTTTTCAATAAGACACCATGGTGCAAATGTTTTTAACGCCGACCCTATCCATTAGCCGCCGTCGGCTGATTATTCCGGATTATATGAAGTTTGGCCGGATACAAAGCAAGACTATACAGCTATTTTAGGAGAGTGGTTCAGATTATTTTTCAAAGTATTTTTTGTTCAGAAAAATATTAAAATGATATTTTTTATTTTTTAAAAAATATTTTTGATATCAGTACATTAAAATAATATAAAAACATTAAAATATCTTAATTTAAAGTTTAAAAAAATCATTTTTTTTTTCAAAAATATTTTTGAAACGCAGTGCCAAACAGAAACTACAAGCAACTCTATTAATTATTACCTCTTCCAAATTATACGTTGGATTTCAAATTATAAGTTAGGTTTAATGCAGAGACCCAAATTTCAAGAGAAGAGAAGCTGCAGTGCATGCAAGATGAATTCGTTACTGTTTATTAATTTGATTAACGGTGTTTTTTAAAGTATTTTTCATTCAAAAATATATTAAAATAATTTTTTTTTATTTTTTTAAATTATTTTTTGTATAGCATATGAAAATAATCTAAGAACATAAAAAATATAATTTAAAAAAAAATATAATATTTTTCAAAATAATTTCAAAATACAGTGATAAACACCCCCAAAACCAAATGGAAATGATATTAACAGATAATAAAGCAATCGGACCCAATGAATATAACTTAGGAACTGTGGTTGATATTTATGTTGGGGCCAAGGTTAGTTAAAGCTGGGGGGGTTCTGTTGATGTTGTTGTCCACGTGGAGCCGGCACCAAGTTGGGCAAATTGGAAATTAATGCCATGAATAATGGATGAGGCTCTACATAGTGGCAACTTAGCCACCTCAGCTGACTAGATAGTGTCAGAGAGAGAGAAGTTAGTTATTTTTCAAAATATTTTTATTATTTTTTAAGAATTTTTTTATATTATCATATCAAAATGATATAAAAAACACTATTATTTTTCATTTAGAGAAAAAAACAATTCAAATGCTTTCGAAAAATATTTTGGAGTGTTTGCCAAACGCCCTTAAGTAGTGTATAAATGACCAACACTCTACTCCAATCACTGCTAGTTATATTTTAATATATTTTTAAATAAAAAATACTTTAATGAATAACTTAATCACATTTCTAAATAGCCCTTGTGATATCTTTCAAGAGCTGGGGGTGCAATTTTCAATGGTGCTTATTAATTTGGGCGAATTTCAAATTAACTTGAAACTCTAAATTGATTCTCAATGTAGTGTAGAAACTAAACTTTTCTTAATTGAGTCCTTGATGTTAATGTATTCTACAACTGGGTTGCGGATGTAAAATCTTCCCACCTTTTAAATGTACAAACTCCGGCACCCAATTGTGAAAAATTGTAAGTTGAAAATTTAATAAAAAAATAAAAAATAAAAGAGAATTGATGTTTTCTCTAAAACTTTTTTAATTTATATAAACATAGGTCGAGAAGATTCATCCAATTGCTTCATTACTTGCAAGACTCATCACTGATGTTTAAATGGATTACATCCCTCACTTTATCATTTAAAAATAAATTATATGAAAAAAATAAATTATATGAAAATTTAGATGTGAATAACTCCTCTAGGATTCGAATTTGAAGAAATTTGATATACAATTAAAAACGAGTCCAATAACACTCTGATGGCTTAAAATTTCCCCCCCTGTTTATTAACAAATTTATTTAATTATATATATATATATATATAGATATATATATAAATATAATTTATTTATATATAAAAACACGTAAAAAAAATAAAAGTGCACGCAAATTATTATAGAAAAACAAATAACCCGCAGCAAAACGTTTTTCAAATAGCTAGCTAGTATAGGCATGGAAGAGAACAAGAAGCTTTGAATATGCTGACAAAGGCGGCTATAGAGTAGTAATAGGCACATGAGTTAATTGAATCCAGCCATTTGTATACATCTTTCATGACTCAGAGTTTATATTATGTGATGATATTAATTTGTTTAAATTAAATTATCTCAATATAAAAAATATCTTTAAAATCAATCTTTACCTTACGACTGCTTGCTGACATATATTTTGGGGAAAGAGAAAGAGAAAGAGAAAGAGTTGATGGCATATTATTAGGGGACACTGCCTAACATTTTTAAGGATATTTAATTAATCAATATATTATATTTTCTACAAAAAAAAATAATCTTATAAAAGTAGTAATTAGTATAAAAAATGAACGATGGTTTACGTTGATAAAGTTTAAGGTATGTGGCAGCACAAATTGATGTAGAAATTAGTGTCTGTTTGAGAGAGTGTGGTTACAATTATTTTTAAAAGTATTTTTTATTTTAAAATACATTAAGATGATATTTTTTATTTAAAAAAAAATTATTTTTGATATTTACACATGAAAATGATATAAAACATAAAAAAACAATAATTTAAAAATAATAATAAAAAAAAATTTAAAAAATATTTTTGAAAATCAATAACAAACACGAATTTAGACATGCATGGTCTCCATCAAGTCATCAACATCTATGAAATGGAAATAAGTAACTGATTCCATCAAGTAGTTATTAAGTTTCTATTTAAGAATGTAATTGATGTTGTTTTTTATAGTGTTTTTTGTTCAAAATTGTATTAAAATGATCTTTTTTTTTATCTTTAAAAAATTATTTTTTACATCAGCACATCAAAATAATTTAAAAAAAATTAAAAAAAAATCATTTTTTTTTCAAAATTACTTTTAAAACACAATTACACCATCTCAATTGGACAGAAACCTAATGGGAGAAAAGGACAACGAACAATTAAAAAAAAAACACGAGGCAATCAAGATTCAAGACAGCTAATCTGGTCCGTATCTATCTTTTCTCTCACAAAAGGAACAAAATCTCATTAGATAATCCAATTGCTGTAACCATAATTACTATTCTTTTTATTTGAATTACTTGAAGTCTCTACCAGGTTTTGCATTTTAATGATGGACCGTTTTATCGGTGTCTACTTCCCGATTCTGTCTGGAACAATTTTACTGATAGAATCATGAACGGTTATTATTCATTCAAGAATTTATCAAAAAATCACAAAAAATGATATATAATCGACAAAAAAAATTGCATTTAATTTCATCGATGGGTAAACAATGTCAATGGCATTTCTTGTAATTGTTTTTTAACTTCTTGGAAGTTTCATATAAACTTACTTTATCGATAAGTCCGTTAGTAAATTTTTGTAAATGTTTAGTTAAAATCTAAACCTGGTATAACTTAGGAGTTCCATAAAATGTCTAAAGGAAGTGTGTAATCGAATTAAGCAAATAAAATACAAATTGAAAATAATTTATTTTGATAAGTTGCAAAATGATGATTATTTTTTTTAAAAAAAAACTAATTTTTTTATTTTTATTTTTTTTATTAAATTAACAAAATTTGATGTTTTTAGATTATTTTGAGGAGTTGATATCAAAAATAATTTTTTTTAAAAAATAAAAAAAACATAATTTTAATGTATTTTTGGACGAAAATCACTTTTCAAAAGCAACCGCAACTATACCCCAAAACACTTTGTGGCTTTAATTTAATTCTGAAAATTTAATAAAAAAGTATTACGTTAAATAAAATATTTTTTTCTTAAATTAAAGAAATTACAATTTTTGCCCATTTTTATGTACCATCTTGTAGTTCCAAGGCTAGTTCCGTGGATTTCAATGGACAAACCCCGAAAACATACTTCAATAAATTAACATATCTGTTGAGTTTATTATAAAGTTAAAGTACAATAATAAAATTCTATTTTTGGGATTTATTTGTTAGATTTGATTTGATCTATTGTTGAGTTTATTATAAAGTTCCGTGGATTTTATTTATTTTGATTTTGATTAATTAAGTTATGATCTTATTAACCACATCATAAGTCAACTAGTTGGGTCACACTTAACACGAGTTAAATTTCAAATCGCAAATTTAACACGAGTTAATATCAAAACTTATTTCGATGAAGAATATTGCAAGACTCGTCATCAAGAAATATCTAGTTATTATTCCAAGTGTTAGTTTTTACGGTAATTTCTTGTTTTTTTTTATATAAATTGAATTTCTTATATATTAAATTATTTTTAGTGTTTTTTTATTAATTCGATGTCCTATATTAAAAATAAAGTAAAAAAGTTATAATGAAATAAATATTGAAATTAAATCGAAGTTCAAATTGTTACGGAATGGCGGTCCACATGAAACATCCGACAAGGACAGTGAGGGACAAGTGAGAAGAACCAGAGATGATTTGCAAGCAACTCTGAGTTGTCAACTTGGCAACTTGCTTTCAGCATTCAACTGGATTTTGTGCAAAGTTCCTAGACGGAGGCATTTCTTTGTTTCTGACAGCAGTAGGTCCGGTCCCTCTTGCCCTCTGGGTTGATCGGAGCAGCCGGAGACCAGGTTGTTCTTTTTCTTTTTCCTTTATTTTTTTTTATTTTAAATTAAATTTTTTAATACCTTAGGGTTAAAACCTTAAAAGAAATATTTTTAAAAACAAATTAAATCACATACTTGGACTGCATCGTACCAACAACACACCCGAGGAACTGCAAAAGTCGAAAAAAACAAGTATTTGACTAATAACTAAACCAAAAACGTTCAGAAAAAAATTAATTAGAAAAAAAAAAATCAAATTTCCTAGTCGAAGATAGCATGCACATATTACTAATAATTGGAATATTGTAATTACAGATTTGCTCCACTATAAGAACTTTTAACTTGCTACCGGGGCAATTTGATCTTCTTATAGAGGTTCTTTGTCAAAAAAAATTTGGTGTCCAAGAACTTGTTTATCTTTTCATAATGATTTTTGGATATAATCAAGTTGATTTAGAGACAACTTGGTCATTTATAAAAAATAAATATTAATAAAAAGATGATTGATGCATGCATTGTAAGCATCAACGAGTGAGTTGTTTCTATACAATATACAATGTATTAACAGTGACATTCATGACAAAGTTCGAATAATCATTTCAACAACCTCTCCATCCATGAATGATGTCTTTGCATAATAGATCTCTAATTTGACACCAATAATCTTTTTTTTTTCTCCTCCATTTTCACACTGGCTTCCTGAATCTTCCAAGCAACCCTATAATTTGTTTTTCCTTTAGATTTGGTCAATGTTTATTACTACTATTACTACTACTATTTGTTTATTTCAAATAATTTATAGAATTAGATTTTAGTTTTAATTTCATCATCTTTTGATTTTCTTATATGTCAGATTTGGTCCATATTTTTTAATTGTTATTTGTTTTATTTGAGATGGTTTTTAAAATTGATCTTCTTTTTATTATTTTACTATCCTTTAATTTTTTTTCTTATTACTTTGATTTCTATTTTTTACTTTGGAAATTGTTTAACTTCATGTTTTTCTTGATTTTATTATTAAATATTAAAGTGGTTGAGAATTAAGTTTCTTTGATTGACTTTCTGGTATAAGATTCCATGAGTTGTGAGTTTGAGAGATTAATCCATGTTTAAAATATCTGTCCGGCTTACTTGGTGTTGTTATTTTTTCCCTTTTTTAGACCATATTTCTTCAGTTTTAGCATATGACATTTATATAATCAAAGATTAAGCTATGCTATTTTTCTTTATTTCTTTCTAAGGAATTTTCATTGGTTTTGAAAATGACTCAGGCTATTTTAAATATTTATATTTGTTATTCTTTAACTAAGATAGAGTGACGATGAGTCTCCAATAAATTATTTTTTCTCTTTAAACATATTATATTACTTATTTCTTATAGTTAATTATTGTCAATTTGTTTTTGCTTTCTTTATTGTCGATGTTTTTTTTAATTATATTATTAAATTAACCAATCTTATTGAAAAATATTTAAATCAATGAGTCTTAACTTTTACTTGTTTCTTTAAAATCAATGGTGCCACTTGAACATCCTTTTTTTTTTTGTTGTCATTTTGATTTTTTCTACTTTATTTATTGTTTTTGATTTTTTCTATTCATATTATTTAAATTAATTGTACTTAATGCTTTCGTTACCTTGTTATTTTTTTTTATTTTGAAAAATAATTTACTAAATTTGAAAAAAAAACACTAAATTTCCTTGCGGATTTACAATGCATATAAACACAAATTACTATTAATTAAAAAATATGAGCTTCCGTGGACCATAACAAAGTTGACTAGCAATCAGACACCATTCGATCTTTTCATTAGGATCCATTTGTCATCAACAGATTGATCAAGGAAAAAAATTAACCCTCATATATTTTTTGGAGTAAAATGACTAAAGAGTCCTTAAAAGCAAAATTTATTAAATTGTCTTTCAGGAGCTAATTCATCTTTCAGGAACTAAAAAATTATAAACCAACGCTCAAGGATTTTTATTCATAATAATCAAGTTGATTTGGGGGCAATTTAGTCATTTTAAAAAATAAGGACCGTAGCCTTGGATGGGTATTTCCTGCCCAACCGAGGCTTCCTTTTTTTGTAACCCAACTAAGGCTACCATTTTTGCAACCTTGGTTGCGCTAGCATCCAGCCCAACTGGGTTCTCTCCTCTGTCATGTTTTTTTTTCTTTCTCTGGATTACTTATATGTTCTTATCAATTCTTATCAAGATTGTTAAGTTGATATTTTGTTTTTTTTAATTGTAATGAATGATATGTTTTGGTTTGAAGTGTGAGGAGTTGAATCAATATGAGCCAATCAACTCCATAAGTTTAAAGTTTAAAGATAATCTAAACAATTGTTAAAAATATAAATAGATTTAAAACAAATTTAAGATGATATACTTTTAATAAAAAAATAAAATGATAATATATTAAATCTATCCAAGTCAATCTGAGTTAATCTTTCAAATTCAAAATTTAAGCTATAAAAACATAACAATTCTAAATAAAACAAATCAAAATAAATTATGAAAATCAATTATCTAAAAAAAAATATATATAAATTTCAGAAACCTGATTGAAATTTCAGAAAACTGCAGAAAGAAAAGCCTGATGCAACCCTGAGCAATCCCTCCTGACACATAAAACACTCAAAAGACTCTTTAGAAAAAAATAATACATCAGTTACCAACTAAAACATGAAAAAAAAACCCACAAGGAATGGTCAAGAGATGTACATGTAAATTATCATAGTAATAATAATCCTAATAACCATTATGTTGTTAAGAAACCATCCCACTTAAGAACTGATTTTAGGACAAAATTTCAGCAAATTTCAAGTGAAGCCAATGTTTGTTTTCATCTGTAAGGAATCCTGTTAAAAAGGTAAGCTGTGCTGCCTCCCACACAGCATGTAAATCAACAACAACCTGCAGTTTCCTCACTTCAATCTAAAGTGAATGTAAGAATACAATTTTGATTGGATCTTAATTCTGAGAATTTCCATGCAGCATGATAAACGAACAAGGATCTTCATTCTGCTCAGCTCTACCTTCTGCTGTCGAAGTTTCAATTATATTTGCCTCTGAGCAATTGAATTTCACTTCTGAGGCCAGAGAACTAACCAGTGCCTCAATATGTTTTTGCTCTTCCTGAAACTCCTGATGCAACACCAACGATGAAAGTTTTTCATTCAGCACCAGCCCGAGAAATCTGACCATATCTTCAAGTTCTTGAACCCAATCGCAGGCGTGCGAACCCACATACCAGAGGAAACATCTCATGCTTCTTCAGCTTTTTCCCAAATACCTAATCAAACTCATCATCTCTTTACCATTCAGTTCACTAATTGCAGATGACATTGTCACTTTCAAAACAAATAGTCCCTAAATAACGTGTCGTGATGACAGGAAGCTTTGTGATATGTGCAACAGGTTTTGAATTCGAGGTTGAGACAGCTAGGGATTTACTCAGTCACCGGGAATAAGTTTCTTCCCATCAGAAAAAACAATTGTTACTTTCAACATTCTGTGATGCCAGCAAAAAATGCAAACAAATGACGACAGATGTCGAGGACCCATCATAGGAAAGCATAAGCAGAACTGCAGCCTTCTTAGCCACTCGTAATGTCTTGTCAAAGAGATTTCTATCTTCTCAATTGCTAACAATTCGTGGCTCTCCCATTTCTTCCTCGCATTCTCCCTACTTTGTCTATTATAAGTTTCTTTCGAAGGACAAAGAAACAATTTCAAAATGCAACCAACTTAGACAACTTACAAAATAAAAAAATATTTTGAAATATTTCTAAATGAAAAATACTTTCAAAAATAATCTCAATCACACTTGAGTATGGAGATCAATTAATTGATCATGGCTAATTATCTCCTTGATGGAAGGAGAAAATTGGAAAATAAATTAATGAGTGGGGTCCCTGATCTACCTATAAACAATAGCTTGTGTACTCCATCTACGACTACCGGTAGACATAGATCAAAAGACTCATCTCATAAAACATTTTATTATTTTTTATTGTTGTTGCCGTTTTGGGAAAAGCTTTGCTGCTGCTGCTGCTGCTATTGAGATTTTTTTCCGGCACTTGAGCAACAATAACTGAAAGTATTTATAATTTAAATTTTCGTTGTTATATGTATTTAGCATTCGATTATTTAAAGTATATCAAACACTTTTGCCTGACTCAGTAATTACATAATCATAATTAAAATGTCATATGTGTTTCAGAATAATAGAGTATTCAGAATGGGACACAAAGGGTTCAGGATATTTCAAACCCTTTGCAATATCTTCAGGCAAAAACGTCATAAAAATAGAAAAAAAAAATCTAAGAACATTCTTGAAACGTAATGAGACAGAAACTGGTTACCTATTCCATAAAATATTTATTTTCTCAATATTTCTCTTTCAAGTTCTTAATTTTGTAAGAATAAAAGAGTGAGCCGAAAGTGATTTGCTTTTACTGTTGATGCTGCTATTCTTATGATAAGTGCGCGGTAAAATGCCAAAAAGCGATAAATAAAATAAAATAAAATAAAATAAAATAAAATAAAATAGAACATTTGACAAAACACGAAGCATGTGAAAAGCTGAAGATCAAATCAGAATTATTGAGTGGTGTCGCTTCTTATCTTTCTTTATTGATGCTTAAAGAAGCTCTCTTGGCAATTATCAGGTCTCTTTACCAGTGGAAATTCTGTTAACCTTTGAATTTACAATTATATATATAAGAACCCGGTTTAGATCTCACCTATCCTAAAATTCCGATTTAGATTTCCTAGATCCGAAAATAATATTGTTTTAATTTATGCATGTTTGATGCTGTATTTTAAAAATATTTTTGATTTTTATTTTTTATTTTAAATTAAAGTTTTTTTGATATTTTTATATTATTTTCATTTGTTGCTGTTAAAAATAATTTTTTTTTAAAAATATTATTTTAATGCATTTCTGAATGAAAAACACTTTAAAAAATAATCGCAACCATATTTATAAACTGACATTAACTCAAATAATATTATCTTGTAAAAAATCCACTAATCTCAATCAAAATGATTCATAAAAGACTTGATTTAGAAAGGCTCTCAATCAAAAATAGATTAATCACCACCGAATAGACAAACTAAATAAAGTTTATTAACTATATATTTTTCAAGATTTTAAAGAAATTCCTTACCTTTAATTAAAATACTTGATCATGACTTATAGAAACACCCTTTATTTTTTCATTCAAATTATTTATTTTATAGGTTTTACGGTACTTAAGTTTTGTTATTAATGACTTTTTATAAGTCACAGCTTAATCATTTTTACCATTTATCACATTTGGACATGAGTTAATCCTTATGATATAATAAAAAAAAAGAATTATAAAATATTTATTTTTAACCGTCCAAACTAAGATTTAAATCTTGATATATTCATCTTCTTAACTAATCAACCAAACCTTTAAAATTAATGAGGTAAATTATACATCCAACAAAATTGCTGTTAATATTATTTTATTTTTTAATCTAAGCATATCAAAATAATTTAAAAATATTAAAAAATAAAATTAAATTACGGAGGCAACATGATTAATGTCGGTCATCTTGCGTGGATATCGTTCTTGCCGCCAGTCATGGATTCCTACTGTTAGCTACTTACTTTCCACGAACGATTCTCTTTCGTCACCACAAATATGTCTCGCAATCATCTACGCTAACAGAGAGCTCGAGAGAATATCAAGATTAGGATAAATCTCCCTCCATTGTCAAAAGTCACCAGCAACAAATTCCTTCGGCACCAAACACGATTATATAGCAATTATCTTTCACTCTTCTTCATGAAAGATTAGCTTTCTTTCTCGTTCAAGACTGAAGGCTACTTGTACCCTGGTACGTACATACATCAGGATTTTCTTCTTCTTTCATTTTGATAACATTCTATGGCCAACCCACGATTCTTCTGCTGAAACTTGCGCAGAAGATGATGATACAGGGAGGAGAAAGGCCAAGAAGTGGTGGTGGTAGTGGAGGTAATGGATCAGATGAGGAAGAAGAATTGGAGGTTGGGAAAAGTAGAGGGGAAAGTAAATCATCATGGAAGAGGCTGTTTGAGCTGGTTAGAATGGAGTCACCGGGTCGAAATGTAATCGTTTACAGAGATGGAAGCAGCTTAGGGCAGTCCTCAGTTTCTGATGCTTCTTATATTATCCATCCTGACTGCTGGTAGGCACTAATGAGCTATTTTCTTTGAGTTCTTGGCCTCTCATCTTCTGGGTTGGCCGTACAATTGTTGATACGGTGGGATTTAGATCTTTAAAGATAAAAAAAAAAGCAATCTTTAATCATTGATTATATGAAAGTATAGGGTTTGGGGCAAGTCTAGTTTTTTCCTCTAGAGGTTTAGATTGAATCAATTTCACTCATGGTTTTGCCATTCATATACGCATTTCGTATGGAAATGTTAAAAATATTTTTTTGATGAAATTAAATCTCTTACTTGTAATTAAAAAGTGAAAATGGAACCATGTGTGCTATTTATATTTACAAATATAATCATACCATGGTGTAATGAATGAGAGAGAAGACTATGTTCATGGAGGGTCTCATTTTTGTATGAGGGAGGGAAGGGAAGGGAATCTTTGAAGGAGGCTGTGACCCCCAAATTTGCAAAAAAAATCACTTTAGTCCTTGATTATTTTGGTATAATGTTTTCATATAGGTCCCTTAAAAGGATATTACTTGCGCCAACAAATTTTGAGTTTATGTCATAACATTCCACTAACTTCCCACCTACCAATTTAGTCTATGCTCCCCCACTTAATCCATTCATGATGCAGAGTTGCTGCTAATACAAGGCTTTCCATGACTGGTTGCTACTGCGTGTATAAATGGTTTCTAAAATCAAAATTCTGTTGTTTGTGATTGTGGAAGCAGGAGTTACAAATTATGGCTACACTTCATATTATTATGGGCAGTCTACTCTTCCTTCTTCACACCACTGGAGTTTGGTTTCTTCAGAGGACTCCCGGAAAACCTTTTCTTGCTAGACATTGCTGGTCAGATTGCTTTCTTGATAGACATTGCACTCCATTTCTTTGTGGCCTATCGTGATCCTCACTCTTATCGCTTGGTCTGCAGTCACAAGCTCATTGCCATTAGGTCTGTACCTTTTGTTCCATCCCATGTTTTCCTGTTCTTGTGTTTTTGCCATGCAATGACTGGTTATTATGTTCTGTTTAGGTACTTGAAATCTCGGTTCTTAATTGATTTTCTTGGCTGTCTGCCTTGGGATGCCATCTTCAAGGTATCGTTCTGGGACTTTGAATGACCATTTCTGTGAAATCCATTTTCTTAATCTCACTTTTTCTTCACTTATCGAGTATGAACTGGCAACCTTAATTACTCTCCTTTTTGGGTCCTGATATGGAACTATCTGGTTTAATCAGGTTTCTGGGAGAAAGGAGGCAGTGAGATATATGTTGTGGATTAGGCTAAGTCGGGTCAGAAGAGTGTCAGAATTTTTTGACAGGTTGGAGAAAAATATCAGGATCAAATACCTTTTTACAAGAATTGTGAAACTTCTTGTTGTTGAACTCTATTGTACACATACAGCAGCCTGCATTTTTTACTATCTTGCTACTACTATGCCTCCCTCCCAAGAAGGTTACACATGGATAGGAAGTTTACAGATGGGTGATTATAACTATACAAGCTTCAGAGAAATTGATCTTTGGAAGCGATACATAACATCACTTTACTTTGCCATTGTTACTATGGCAACTGTCGGTAATTTTTTATCTTATGTTTAAGTTTAATATTTTGGTGTTTGATAGAAGTCGAGATGATTGGCAAACAGTGATTGCTCTTCAGGAAATTGTATGGCTGAATCTTGAGAAATATTGATTCTGAATCATTGCTAAACAAATCCACACTTACATCAAGCCATTCTTGTCATACTAATGCAAATGTTCAGACGATTTCTTTTTCCCAATGATTTCTTATACCTTCCATGGTCATGAATTCTGATCCATCAACCTCAGCATGTAGGTGAAGCAGTTGTCTGGAATCCTTCTGCTTTGAATTTGTGATCTTGATAATTGATTTAGTCAACTGATATATTAGACAAGCTGATATACTGTATAGCATTGTTGAACACAGATTATATTGTATTTTTCATGTCACATGATGATGAAATGCTTTGTTCTGCAGGTTATGGAGAGATACATGCAGTAAATGTCAGAGAAATGATATTTGTCATGATTTATGTTTCTTTTGACATGATTCTTGGTGCTTATCTGCTTGGTAACATGACTGCATTAATTGTGAAAAGGATCAAAGACAGAAAAGTTTAGGGATAGAATGACTGACCTTATCGAATACATGAATAGAAATAAACTTGGGAGAGGCACAAGCAATGCGATTAAACGCCATCTGAGATTACAATATGATCGCCGCTACACGGAAGCATCTGTTCTGCAGGAAATTCCAGCTTCTATTCGAACAAAGGTATTGATAATAGTTAAGTTAAAGAATAATATAAATCATATTCTGAGGTCTCATCTAACAGCTTAAGCTTTTAGGTAAGATGATTTTATGCACTGCATCTACCGATCTTGAGTAGTTTTTTTCGTTTCCTAGTTGGTAAATTAGATGCTTTATTCTTGTGTTAGATAAGACTTCCTGCTTCAGGAATCAGTAATGTATGGAGATTCTTGATCATGTATTTTATAGCAAATTGTTTCTATTTTGCAGATAGCACAGAAAATATACGAACCATATATTAAAGAAGTTTCTCTTTTCAGGGGTTGCTCTTTGGGATTCATTAAGCAGATAGTAAGCCTTTTCATTAAATAAAAGTCTTTTGAATCCATGAATAGAGTTCATTCTATCACAATGAAGCATGGATTCTTTGTAATTATTGGTAGAGTTGTATTCATTCATCATGCTTACCAGGCGATTCGAGTCCATGAAGAGTTTTTCCTTCCTGGAGAAGTGATTATAGAGCAGGGACATGTATCAGATCAACTTTATATTGTCTGCCACGGTGAATTGGTAACATCTCATCTTTGACCTGTCTTTCTTCTTCAGTTGCATCTTCCAAAGCATCACAAGTGTATCATATGTTTCTGTATGTACTTATATTATGTTTCTGAAGTGTTTCGATACGAACCATTTACCTGGCATGACAATGTTAACGTGTAGACATTGTTAAGGAACCATTTCACCTACAAACTTAAGCTTTTAGGTGAAGTCACATAATATAATTTTTATTATTTTCTAACACACCCTCTCCAGTGAAAGCCTTTAGGGCTTGAAATTGCACACAGGCTAATGCTCTCTTGTGCTTGATTTTTATCAAATAGAATGAGAGTGGTGAGATTCGAACTCGTGACCGCTGGGTTGTTAGAGAATATTATAAATCATATTATGGAGTCTCACCTAACAAGGCTCTGATACCATGTTAGAGAATCATCTCACCTAAAAGCTTAAACTTTTAGATGAGACTCTAGAATGTGATTTATATTATTCGGTAACAAGCATGACAATGTTATTAGTAAAAATTTGTAGTTTATGATGTCAGCGTGTAGGCATGACAATGTTATCTGCAGGAGGAATTCGGAAGAGGTGAAAATGATCGAGAAGAAGAGTTTCTCAAGCGTCTGCAAACTCATAGCTCATTTGGGGAAGTTTCTTTTCTTTCCAACACTCCTCAGCCTTATTCAATACGAGTTCGAGAACTATGCAGGGTATTACGACTTGATAAGCAATCTTTTATAGAGATCCTTGACATATATTTTTCTGATGGGAGAATTATCTTGAACAATCTCCTCGAGGTGAGTTTGCTTTGATATCATTGCTTTCTGCTATAATTATGCTCTCCATTTGCTGTAAAACAAGAATGAAGCCTTTGAAATCGTACTTCTTCTAGCTTGATATGATGAGCTATTATAGGTAGTGGACTCATTTATGTTAAATATATTCAACTGACAGGGAAAGGATGCCAATCTACGGAATGAATTATTGGAGTCAGATGTTACCCTTTCCATTGAAAAGTCTGAATCAGAGCTGGCTATGAGGTTGAATTGTGCTGCTTTTAATGGGGATTATTATCGACTGAAACGGTTGATTGGAGCTGGAGCAGATCCTAATAAGGCTGATTATGACAGAAGATCACCCCTGGTATGATTTCTGAAGGATCGACTGACAAGCCAGTCTTAAGATACTATTATCTGGTGTTAGTCACCTTTGACTTTTATCAGATTACCTTCTCAAATATCCTTTTCCCTGTAAAACCTTGTAATACGGAGACATTTGGAAGAGTACTGAACTTCAGTAGTTGCATTATTATAATACCATCGAGTAAAAAATCTAGAGCTAAATTTGTAATCTGTTTTTCTCAAATATGGATTTTAACTTGGATTTTCTTTCTCGCAAGATAATATGAAACTGTTTCTTGTATAGAAAATATAATATCCTCCTTTTTCTTTCAACAGCATATTGCTGCTTCTAAAGGATATGAAGACATATCTCTGCTGCTTATCGAACAAGGAGTGGACGTCAACATTTCAGGTAACTTTGTTTATTTCTGTACATATTCTCCAATCCAATCCTGAAGTTCTAAAGCAATCGAACAACACATTTTTGTTCAAACTCTGTCTATCAGATAAATTTGGGAATACCCCGTTGCTAGAAGCCATCAAGGGCGGGCACGATGAGGTAGCTTCTTTACTTGTTCAAGCAGGGGCATCGCTGGGAATTGATGACGCTGGTGGTTTTCTCTTTACAACTATTGCAAAGAGGGATTTGAATCTTTTGAAAAGGGTTCTGGCCAATGGAATCAATCCAAATGCAAAAAACTTTGATTATCGAACGCCTCTGCACATAGCTGCTTCAGAAGGCTTACACTCAATCGCAAGTTTGCTTGTAGAAGCAGGGGCAAGCGTTTTCCCGAAGGACAGGTATGAGCTCATTTATGTTACCACTTGATGCATCGCATATGAGCTAGTTAGGGCACATGTCTCTCTGAAACTCGGGTTTTGGAATAATTCATTTCCTGATATCTTTACATGAAAAGTTTTGTACAAATATATGGTCTGGTAAATTATGCTCGAGGGATTTCTTATAAGATTTTTCCATATTTACTATGGTTGCTTGTTTCAAGGAACCATCTCACCTAACAGTTTGAGCTGTTATGTTAGATCCTAGAATATGATTTATATTATTTTTTAAAACACTCTCTCAAGTGAAAGTCATTTGGGATGAAAACTTATACACAGACCCACACTATATTGTGCTTGATTTTTTTTCATATAGATTGAGGGTGGTGAGATTCAAATTCGTGATCCCTGGGTCAATTAGGTTCAGATATCATGTCAAAGAACCATCTCACCTAACAACTTAAGCTGTGAAATGAGGCCATAAGATATAATTTATATTATTTTTTAACAGATTGAACTATAATCCCTGTTCCAATATAGAGATCACTAATAATGGCAAGGAATGAGGACCTTCAACTGATCATGAGATGCACCCTACCTTTGTTGGATATGAAGCATGGTGAAAAGCTCATATCTGTTCCTAGTCCAAAATACTCGTACACAATTTCTTACTTCTCTTGAATCTAGATTTTGACAATGTGAATTACCTCATATATCCTACGGGCTATTTCCTGTTCATAGATGGGGAAACACTCCACTTGATGAAGCTCGTATTGGTGGAAATAAGGATTTGATTAAATTGCTCGTGGCAGCAAGAGCTTCTCAAATAGGTTAGTAGCTGTCCCTTTTCTTGGTTGAAAGTTGTTTTTTTTAAATATTTTTTAACGGGCATCTTTCTCAATATTTTTGTGTCCATTAATTTAATTTCCAACAGCGGATGATATGCAAAGAATGAAATGCACAGTGTTTCCATTCCATCCATGGGATCCAGAAGAGAAGAGAAGAGATGGAGTTGTCCTCTGGGTTCCTCAAACCATCGAAGAGCTTGTCAAGGCAGCCATGGAGGAATTAAAATCTTCAGGTGGTTACATATTATCTGAAAACGGTGGCAAAATTCTTGATGTGAACATGATTAGTCATGACCAGAAGCTATTTTTGGTCGATGAGTGATCACAAATTCCTCCAGCCATTTTCTGACGGCTTGACATGTTGTTCTTATTTCTGGGGTATATCTTAATGAAAATGCGTATTCATAAATTCATGCTCAACTATAGTTGACGTGCAAATCTTGATCTTTGGATTCCTGAATCCATCACTGAAGAATGCACAAGAGGAAACATTCGGCATTTTATACTGAAATTGTTCAACTCATGTAGCCAAGCTCAACTAAAAGAAAAGAGTAAAACTTTGTGGATGCGAGAAACCCTATCTTCTGGAAAGTGTATTTTATGGGTTTAAGTGAACGAGTAAAACTCTGACTGTCTCAGACTCTTACAAGGAATACACACCATGATTCGAACTCGAGATATGCAGATTACATGTCCTCTCTCATCATGCAGGATTACACCCCATTGGAATTAATCATGTTTATGACCAATTTGTTAAATAGTTTACTACTAACTTCACCATGGTGGGGTCAAAAATGTTTTCAAGACACCAAAAAAAATCAAAGTTTTTTCAACGTGTTTTTGAATATAAAAAACTAATTATTAGTAATAAAAACATATATATATATATATATATATATATATATAATTTAATAAATGCAATTGTTAACCCTAACTAAAGATTAAACAAAAGTCAAGAAATAACTTTGTATTTTGATTTTTTTTACTTAATTAAATAATAATAAAAATAAACTATCATATAAAAGTGATTGAATAAAACTCAAGTGAAAAAAATATTGTATAGGGTTGCACAAAAGAATATTTGCTAATATTAAAAAAAATATTCTTATTTGAAAACCAAATAAAAATTAAATAATATTTATTAAAAAATATCACAAATTTTTGTATAATTTATTTATTTTAATTAATTTCAATAAACATGCATAGATCAGATACTATTGGGCTTAAGAAGTTACGATCATACTCCTAACTCAAATTAAAGGCCTACAAGTGTGGGTGTACAAGTGTAGAGTGTCATCCACACATGAACAGAGAAAGCAAAATAAGGTCAACACGCATGGACTTGAAAGTGTAGAGTTATAAATATTCCATGTGTCAAGAATAAAACATATTTTTTTATCAAAAAAAAATTAAGGAAAAAAAGTAAAAAATTACAAATAATGAATATTAGAACAAAAAGAATAGTGATAAATAGACTAAGTATAAAGTGATAGATATGCCTAGTGTAAAGAAGAAACGGGGAAACCCCCCCTAAATAAATGTTTTTTTTTATTTTTTTTGCATAAAGAAAGTAAATAAATAAAAAAATTATCACCATTATAGTATCGGCTAACATAAAAAAATCACAAATAAAGTTTTTTTCACCACCATAGTAATGAAATTAATAAATTTTAAAAATTGTTATTTCTACCATGTTTACCTTTTTTTGTAGTGTGTGTGTGTGTATATATATAGTTAGATTTATTTAATTTTGACTTTGTTGTTGAACAATCATTCTTCTTGTGGTACCTATTATTATTATTATTATTATTATTATTATTATTATTATTATTATTATTATTATTTGTTTTGCGTACTATGATTGTATATTTTTATTATCATATAAATAAATAAAGAAGAAAAAGGAAAAAACCCTAAACAAAAATAAAAACTTTATCACCACTATAGTACCTGCTAAATAAAAAAATCACAAAATATCACCGCTATAGTAATGAAATTAATAAATTATAAAAGAATATTATTTCTACAATGTTTACCATTTTCTAGTAGTATATTGTATATATATATATATATATATATATATATATATGTGTGTGTGTGTGTGTGTGTGTGTGTATTTTAAAATATATTTAATTTGGACTTTGTTGTTGAAGAATCATTCTTCTTGTGCAACCTATTATTTTTTTCTTTAATTATTATGATTTCATATTTTTATTATCATATAATTAAATAAAATATAATTATTAACTTGAATATTTCAAGTGTTGGCTATACAATATGTCGCCACCTCAATATGTTTACAGAAAATAGGTTGTCTTGAATATTTGTTTAGGCAAGTGACATTTTTTATTAATTTTTTGTGTTGTCTTTAGACTTGCTAAAATAGACAGGGATTCAAATTGGAATTTTTTGAGAATGACCGACAAAAAAGCTCTTTGTCATGAAATAAAAAGATTGTATTTTTATCTGAAGAATTGAAACTTGACAAGGAAATAATGATTATGATCTTATTTTCTTTCTACAAAAAACCTGTTAATGATTTATGAACATTTTTATTCAATTAAAAGAAACTTGGTCCGACACTATTTCCTTCATCGTGATCATAGCAAATACGTACGGTATGGAGAAAATATATCATCTGTGAGCTCCATCTTTGTAATACGAAAGTTTTGTTGATGAAATCATATATAATACCTAATTTTCTTTTTGAAGAAGTAATTGAAGATCATATTGTAAAGGGTTTTCTTATGAATATGAATATGAAATCTCCTTCATATATAAACTATATTTTTTTTTAAAATCCTGAGCTGAATAATCTGAAAGATGGATAGGCTCCACGATTTTACAAGTCGGTGTATTTTCAAACATTTTAATATGCTATGACCAGCTGGGTATCCATGCATGTCAACAAGAACACGTTCATAACCTGACTCTCGGGCAATATAATAAACCCTAATCATTACTAAATCCTCCATAACTCCCTCATGATGTTTGACAGCTCCCAATATTCATAGCCAATATAGGATTATCTGTACACCAAACACCCATTACAGAAGTTAGACTCCATCAACAACTAAAATATGAAAGAATAACTTGAATTTAAAGTTAATTCAACTTGTAAATAAACGGGGTCGACACTCCCATGTTCTTAAACTTTTTGTCTTTTCTTCTCCTAATTTATGTCAACGAAATTTAAAAGTCTTAAAAATTGTTATTTCAACAATGTTTTTCCACGTTCGTTTAGTATATTGTATATGTTTCTTTTAATTTACTTAATTTTGACTTTGTTGTTGAACAGTGTTTCTTCTTGTGGAACCCGTTATTGTTAATTAAGTGCTCAAAATGCTCCATTCATCTGTGCCTATTGTTTATAATTGATAAACTTTTGGGACTCCCATATCATTATTTATTAATTTGACCCGGGAAATTAGGCGCTTAATTTCATCATAATAATGCATTCGTATGGTTGGCTGTCTTACGCTGGATATTAATAAACTAATCTAGGTTCTATAAATATTTGTTTTTTTTAGATATTTTTTTGGATATCCATATTGGAACGAGGGAACCACATGACCCGGAAAGCGCACTTTGTGGGCCCAGGGCATGCGTAAACCTCTGGCTGTCCCAGGCTCTTACAGGGGATCTTACGGTTAGCCTTCGAAGCTCGAACCCTGACCTTCCGCTTTTTAGCGAAACAGCCAAGACCTTTGCTGCTCGACTAAACCCCTGGGGACATTTTTATTTATTTTTATTTTTTTATTGCTTATCTGGATTTGGATAAGTAGGATTCGTTTTACTTGTATAATTTCTTTTTCTATTGCATTTTAGCTCGAGAGATCATACTATGATTTAACATCTTGATACATGTCACAAATTTAACATGCTTATGATTCATATGTCACCGTCTCTATATTTATAGAAAAAATAGATCATCTTGAATATTTATTTTAGACAAGCTATATTTTTTACTAATATTTCATATTTTCTTTGAACTTAATCATTCAATCGGATCATATTAGATCAATCTTCTCATGATTTAATTTGAAAATTAAACTAGAAAATAATAAAGTCAGGTTTAATGGCGCTTACAAATTGCTTGAAAACTTCTTGGAAAAAACTTTGTGCGGTGAGTGAATATACTCTTAGAAAATTATATCTAAGAAAATTGAGTTTTAAGCACTACCGTCCATGACCCTTCCAATATTTTGTGAAAATATCATTCACATGATATTGGTTTTGAATACGACACACTTCACGGGTGAAATAATGATGATTGAACAAATCACAGTGAAGAAAACAAGGCTCAACCTAGTAACCAAAGAGAAGAGATGAATGATGATCTTATTTTACATGTTTTCAATTATTTTAATTTATTAAGTTTTTATATTGAGAGGTTTAAGCTATCGACTATGTCCCGTTATACTAATTATCTGTATCGTATTGGCAATATAGCATAAACTATTATAAATAATTCAAATATTAAGTTATTGAAAAATATAAATCAATAAGATATATGACATGCATTAAACCATTCAAATTGTATATTTTTTTTTATAAGATAAACCTATATCTTTAAAGTAGAAATATATAACACTCTTCTAAAGTTAAATAAAAGAGATTTTTTTTTATAACAATCCAATAGTTTATAAATTAAATCATATAAAATTTAAACTAAATCTATTTGTGAGAATATAACCACTTTAATATACAAATAAAAACTTAAGCTTGTAAATCAAAGTTTATAAATATATATTATACTAATGAGCAAAGATATAATTAGTTTATCATTGTAAAGGCATGCTAAAATAAGGCTGTCCAATAAAAGCCTAGAATTTATACATGTTTAAAACCATAAACATATAAAATTACAACTAATGGCAAACACAAGCTTTTAACAAAAATAATAATAGAATTTTACCATCCATATAATCAAACTTCCAATTGATATTGATTCAAAGTTCTAGCATGCATATTAGTAATAAAATATTTACTTGTTGAAACACTTCAATCATTTGTCTGTAAGACTTTATTTCTCTCAATTTTGTGCAATTAAGATGTTTACAATATAGCTCTCAAGATTTCAACAACACTAATTGTGTTTGGACTCACTTCTTAAATGGATGTTTAGCAAGAAAAAATAAAACTCAAATATCTGTCAACAAGATGAAAATAAACTCCATATCATTATTTATTAATTTGATCCGGGAGACGAGGAGCTTAAATTATAATAATATTGTATGCTTAGAGCCATCGTTTCACAACATGGATCGTCGGTGCTATATATATATATATACACTTGTTTTTTAGATATTATACATATAGTATAATGCATTGCTTATCTGGATTTGGATAGGCAGGAATCGTTTTACTAGTATAAAAGGAAGAGTATGGCTTATTGTTCGATTGCATTGAAGCTAGAGAGATAACACTCAGAATCATATAATCCTTCAAAGGAATTGGGCTGAGAATTGTGGTGTATACTTTAGGTCTAAGATTAATATGAAGAGTGCTTTTATTTTTGCTTGTGTGTTAGTCTTGACATTTAATGGGGTTTGTCAGGCTGGTGATTTGAGGAAGAACTTCTACAGGACCTCCTGCCCTTCAGCTGAGGCCACTGTCAAGAAAATCACCGAAACACTCGTTGCAAGCAACCCCGGCTTACCTGCAGATTTATTGAGAATGCATTTTCATGACTGCTTCGTAAGGGTAAGCAATGCTTAAATATTCATTGTGCTGCAAGAAAAATAGTAAGTGTAGTTTTGTCCATGCATCGATGTATATATGCTTGAAATAAAAGAAAACCATGTCGTATCGCCACATTTTTTAATTCCAATCCATATTTCTGGCTAATTGGAAATAAAATTCCTACAGGGTTGCGATGCCTCCGTTTTAATAACCTCAACGGCGAATAGCACAGCGGAGAAAGATGCAATCCCAAATCTATCTCTGGAAGGCTTCGATGTTATTGATGAGATAAAAACGGAGCTAGAGAAGAAATGTGCAGGAAAAGTATCCTGTGCTGACACATTGGCTTTGGCTGCCAGGGATGCGGTCTCATTCCAGGTAAACACCGCAAATAATTAAACGCTCTTAATCAATTCAACCCAAGATTCATGATCATGCATGTAATCATAGCAAACATATACAATCCTCATGCAGTTCCAGAAACCAATGTGGGAAGTGCTTACCGGCAGAAGAGATGGTAAAGTTTCAATAGCTTCGGAGGCCCTGGCAAACATTCCTTCCCCATTCCTCAACTTTTCCAGCCTCCTTCAAAGTTTCAAGAGCAAGGGTCTAACTGTTCATGATCTCGTTGTCCTGTCAGGTATGCATAATTTAATGCAGACATAATTGAATTCTTCTCAAGGGTTACATAAATTTGCAGAAACTTAACACTTAATTATAAATCATACTGTACGTACGTAGGGGCGCATACCATTGGTCATGGCAACTGCATCCTGTTCAGCAACCGACTCTACAACTTCACAGGGAAAAGGAGACCAGGATCCTTCTTTGGACCCAACTTACGCTGCTTTCTTAAAGACCAAATGCCAAAGTCTTAGCGACACAACCACAGTAGATATGGACCCTGGCAGCTCTAAGAATTTCGATGCTTCGTACTTTGTTAACCTTAAACAGAAAAAGGGTCTCTTCCAGTCTGATGCAGCCCTTTTAACAGACAAAACATCGAATAAGATAGTTGGAGAGTTGCAAAAATCAACTGATTTTTTCAAGGAATTCGCACAGTCAATGAAAAGAATGGGAGCAATTGGGGTTCTTACGGGCAACTCAGGGGAGATCAGAAAGACGTGCGGCGTTATCAATTCCTGAACTCATCATATTCTTGTTTAATTTGTTTATTTCATGTCCCGGCATTACTTATGAATTTGGCATCCATAGTATGTTCGTCGCTTAATTAGTCCTATCGATCTTTCTATTTATTATTTTTCTGCGGTGTTTTGTAATTTGTTTTGTGAATCAAAACAAATAAATAATGGTGTTAAGATTTTAATACCTTTCAATTGTATCAAGTTAATGCATTGAAAAATATGCACTTTTTTTCATGAATAATAAAAAACGCACTCTTTATATATAATTACTAGACAATGCCCCCGCGCTTCGCCGCGGGCGGCACAATATTTTTTTCAATGTAAAAAATATGTAAGTGAAAAAAAATGTATAAGTGAAAAAAATGCTTAAGCTGGCTGAGAGACCATGATTACAAAAAAATGTATAAGCGAAAGAAAACAAAAAAAAAGTATACGCGTGAAAGCATTGTAGCAATCCATATTGTTTTTAAAAAATTTCGACCCAAGAATTAGTCGTGGTGTGCTTAAGCTGGTCGGAGATCCCGGTTATAAAAAAAATATATAAGTGAATAAAACAAAAGTATAAAAAAAAGGAAAAAAAAATGTATCAGCAGGAAAGCACTTTAGAAAAAAAATGTGGGTCGGGGATTGTCGTGGTGGCCTGGACACCCTGGTTATCAAAAAAAATTGGATATGGAGATTAATCGTGGTGCATTTAAGCGAGCTCGGACACCCCGATTATTAAAAAACAAAAAACCAAAAAAAATATATAAGTAGAAAAAGAAAAAAAAATAATAAGAAAAAAAATATAATAAGGAAAAAAAAAGCAAAAAAAGAAGAAGCAAAAAACAGAGGAAAAAAAGAAGAAAAAGAATAATTCGGAAAAAAAAAGCAAAAAAAAAAGGAGAAACGAAAAAAAAAAGGAGCGTAAATTCGTAATCATAAAATAAAAGCAATAAAAAAATAAAATAAAAAAGCAGAAAAAAAGAGAGAAAAAACTTAATTAGAAAAAAAAAGCAAAAACTAGTATTGCAATCCACGATTGCAGCCCGTGGTTCAGTGATACCAGTCATGGGTGCACAGTGAAAACCCCACGCGTATTATATATATAGTAATTGGTATATAGTGCCTAGCATTTGAGTTTTGAAACACTTTTGAACTTCTTTCGACATCCAATAATATCACAAAAGAAAAAGGTTCAGACGTATAGATGTTGATAACGAGAAGTAATTGTATGTTGATCAATAATAATTTTGTATTGAGGGCCTATTTATACATGTATAAGAATCCTGTTTATGCAAGGAATCCTGTTTATGAAAGGAAAACTAAGACTAAGGAGTATACATAAGATTTTTCCTAATTTGTATTGTTCGTGTTTTGATTCTTGTTAACACTCCCCTCAAGTTGGTGCAAAGATATCTCTTATTCCCAACTTGTTGAGAGAACAATGAAACACTTTACTCGATACTGCTTTTCGTAAATATATCATCCAATTGATCCTCTAATTTGACAAAAGGAAAGTTTACAGTCTTCTCATCAAGTTTCTGCTTAATGAAATGTTTATCTACTTCCATATGCTTAGTTCGGTCGTGTTGAACTGGATTGTTGGCTATAACAATTGTAGCTTTGTTGTCGTAGTATATTTTTTTATCTCATACTCCATAGGATATCCCAATTTTTTAAGTAGCCCTTTTATCCATAGTACCTCACACAATCCTTTGGTCATCCCCCTTTAATTCTGCTTCAACACTAGATAGAACAATTACCTTCTGCTTTTTACCTTTCTAGGTTGCCAAGTTTCCCCCAACAAAGGTAAAATATCCTGAAGTAGATTTTTTTGTTAGTCAGATTCCTAGCCTAGTCTGCATCTGTATAGCTAATGATGTTAAGGTAATTATTCTTCTAAAAAAGGATTCCTCTTCTAGGAGAAGACTTTTAGTATCTGAGTACTTGCAATGCTTCCTCCATATGTATCTCACTTGGGTTGTGCATGAATTGACTGATTAGACTGACTACATATGCAATGTTAGGACGTGTATGTGATAAGTATATGACTCTTCCCACCAACTTTTGATATCTTTATTTGTTTTTGGGAACCTGATCCGGATGTTCAGCTAAACAATGATTTTGTACGATAAGTGTATCCACAAGCTTACAATCCAACATACCTGTTTCGGCTAATAAGTCTAATACATATTTTCTTTGTGATAGAAATATACCTAGTTTCAAATTCACTTGCTAGATATTTCTGTAATTTTGAATTTCTACTACCTTTATATTTGAGTGGATGAGTGGTATATGACAAACTTCAATGAGTCAGGTGAATCGAGAGAAACTGACAAAGCTTTAAAGGCAATCAAAGACACCCTTTTGATGATAGAACATAAGAGAAGATGAGGATATATTTCAAACCTGGTAAGGGTGCCTAAATGTCATCTAACCTCAAAACATTATATATATATTTTTTAAATTTTTCTAGAAGATCCTTATTGAAATCTAATAAGATTTTGATTAATCAAAATTTTTTAAAATAAAGATTAAAAGAGAACCTTTGATCTACAATTAGGAAGCACGGAGTTTCCGATTCCCCCCTAATTGGAAACATTAGTTTAAGCTTCATAATTAGGAAATTTAAGGTCAACCCTAAGCGTTAAATTGCCAACTTTGTCATTAGACAATCCAAAGTAATCTAGTCATTAAGAAGAATAAATGTAAATGTTGTATTCATGAACAACCAAAAAAATTCACAAAGAACTTAGTCAAATCTTATCATCAGAAAAGTTTAAAAGGAAGAACCTATTATTGGGAATTTTAATGTTCAAACATGTAAAAAAAAAGATGAGAAAAACTCTATTGTTGGAAAATTCTTAAGCAAAGAAAAAATTTCAAACCTTCTTACAAGGAAGTACAACAAAAAGTATACCATCAAGAATTTGAATTTTAGGAGCCCTCCCATCAAGAATCTCATTTTTTTAATTATAAAATCATTATGTTTATTATTCAATAAAAAATTAAAGATAAAGACCAAGGCTCTAGTTACAAGGGGTCTCAATATTGAGTTTTCAAGTTAACCTAAATGAGACAATATTAAAGTTCTGGTTAAAGGGGATAATTAGATGGGATCTCAGGTTAATCCAACCGAATAGAAAACCAAGATTTTGGTTAAAAGGGGTCTCAAAATTCAATTTTAGGTTGACCTAACCGAGACAACATTAAGGTTATGATTAAAGAGGGTGGCTAGATGTAATCTAAGATAACCTAATAGAAGATAAATACTAAGGTTTTGGTTATAGAGGGTTTCAATTTTGAGATTTCAAGTTGACTGAAATGAGGCAACAATAAGGTTCTCATTAAAGAGGATTACTAAATGAGATCTTAGGCGCCTAGGAGGAGATGCACTAGAGTAGAATAACAATTTAAAAGAACCATAACTTTTTATTCGATTGCATTTGAGTTTTGAAGGTTTTTTCCTCATAGTAGGCACTGTGTTGCTATGCAAATTGTCGGATTTTTATATATTAAAAATCTTGTCAAGGATCCTGGTTTTGATGATTTTGAGATGTTATTCTCTAAATTATTTAACCAATTCCACTAATCATTATGGACTAAACGACCTATTAAGATAAAAAAAAATTAGAATCTAATTTTGTAGCGTTTTAAAATAACAATATTTATTAAATATCGTTTTAAAATAACAATATCTATTAACTATCATTATTCTAAAACATAATAACTATCTTGTCACGCTTAAAAATAACAAAATTTAGTAAATATCTCATTTCTAAACTATCATATGGTTAAATCATGTTATTTCATCCCCAAAAAAATCTGTCAAGTGGTCAATATTTTAAATTTTGTATACGAATTGCCCAATATATCCAATCTAATTCCCATAGATCCAAGGACGATTGATTTTTTCGTAGAGGCATAAACGTGATGTGTCCCTAAAAATCACCAAAACCCCAGAGTCCTTCCAGGAAAACACCACCGACAAATTATTTCCCGTCAAAACTCATCGTGATTCCTCCCCCACCCCCATCGGATTCTCGTAAATTCCCTGCAAATTATTTGTTATGAAACAATATCTTTTAGAGTTCCACTTTTAATGTTGAGGTTCTTTGACAAATATATTACATGATTGCAACTTGCGTGGCCAATGCATCGTAGCAGGCACGTTTGATTTATTCATTAAATTTCATGCTTCTTTGACAGATAGGAGGCCTGAGATGCGGAGTCTTCATTATTTTGATTGCCATCTTAATTTGACTGTTCTTTGTCGAAGTTGCACACAAGTGTATAGGTCTCGAAGTAGCCCAGTTCGTAATTCACAGCTCGGATTTGGTTGGTCCACACTTCTGTTTTTTTCCTGAATGGAGTTTTAATCTCAACAATTATGGGGCATTAACCCATATCAAAGCTTCGACTCAGTGGCAATGGAGGCTTCACTGGAACAGATGCTTGTTAACTGCAGAAAAGTAGCGATTAAACAAGATGAATAAACTGTTAGCAGGGTACGTAACATTGCAGTCAAGCAGGGTTGATGAAGTATTATAGCGATTAAAATCTTAATTTATTTCAATTGAATCCTTGATTACATCAATGTGGTTCCTTAAAGTTTCATAGTCAATGAAAAGAAGGGGAGCAATTGGGGCTCTTACGGGCTATCAATTCCATAACTCATCCTGTTCTTGTTTAGTTTATTTATTTCATGTCCCAGCATTATTACTTTTGAATTTGGCATTATTTTGTAAACTTATTGCTTAATTAGTCGTAACCATCTTTCCATTTATTAGTCTGCGATGTTATTATAATTTTTTTTGTGAAAGTAAAATAATAAAAAAAAAGGTGTTATGATTTGAATACCTTTCAATTGTATAAAATTAAGGCAGTGTAAAAAAGCCACCTTTTTTTGGATAATAAAAAATGCCCACTTTTCATATGTATAATTATCAGTACATGTAAGTATGTACACTTACATTTGATCAGAAAAATAAAAATAAAAATCAGTACATAGTGCCAGCCATTTGATGTTTTCTCACACCAAACTCATTTGACAATCTAATTTTCAGATCTTCTTTTATCTTTTTAAACATATTCATTCCAAATTCTTTAACTATTATAAAAACACATTCCTTGGAATATCATAAGCATATATATATATATATATATATATATATATATATATATATATATATATATATATATATATATATATATATATATATTTGATTAGTATCGCACATTTGCAACATCATGGTGATCGTTTTCATGGAGCAGGTATTAAACAAGACAGCTAATATAAAAACACAATAGGTCTTATTCATAAATCCTAACTAATTTAAAGTCAAAACATGATCAAATATAAAAAAAAGATGTCTTATTATTTTATACCAAAAATATATCTTATTCATAAGTTTTTAATCCTAGGTATTAAACAACATAAATTCTTGGTTAAAAATACAGAACATGTAAAATAAATGATAGAAAATCTTTTTTATTTAACATTGTCTTACATATAAGTTTGTAACCTAAGATATAGAAGGACAAAAATCAATTTTTGTATTTGTTTTTTGAAATATAGGTTAAATTCTCGTGAATTCAATTAACTAGTTATTAAATATAAAATGCATATATATATGAAAACACTAAAAGACGCCATGTATTTTATTTTTCTAAGCAGGACAATGTTTTTGGTATTTTGAGAGACTTGGTTGTCTACACACAAATAAAACATAATTGTTTTTGGCAGTTTTTTCTTAAATAAGAATGATTGTTTTTTTAATTTTTCAATAAAACGTAGGTACTATGTTTAATATCTTGTTGATACCTTAAAACACAAGTTTATTATCCTAAAAATAAATAAAATAAAAAATATGGGGACTAAAAAATAAATTAAAAAAGGTCCTTTAATTTTTTTTAGATTTTCTTAAAATTATTTGGGGGTTTATTTGGAAAACCACTTTTTTATTTAAAAACTAAAAACTATCAAAGCAGGCCTGAAGGTGTGTTTTTCATACAAATCCTTACAAACTTGACCAGGTGTCTAGAAAACAAAACCCAAAACAAAAACAATTAAACATAAGAAAAACATTAAACTAAAAAAAAATCCTAAGAAAAATAGATCAAACACTAAAAACAATGAAGGACACCAAGAACACTCAAGGGTAAACCCAACAATACAACTCTTAAATGAGACCAAATCTCGAGTAAAAAAAGGCACGTTTTTATTTTAAATCAAACTTAGATCAAGAATCAGGTGTGAATTTTCTTTGATTATCACTTAATAGCCATGATTAGAATAGACAAAACCTTATAGGAGCTTTTAGAAAGAGTTGGCAAAAAAGATTGGAAACTAGTCCAAAAATGGTTTCACTAGGGGTGTCTCTTCTTCAATTTAATCATGGCATATGAAAGCTTATTGGATAAAAATAAGCCATGGACATTGTAGAGGGGGTGTTTTTATTTAACTAGAATGAAACAATATTCTATTTGCAAACATATAGCTTCTTTTCCATTGATTCAAAATTGAACAAACAATCGTTAAAATTCTAAACCAATCAATGCTAACTTGGGACTAGAAGTTGAGTGCTTTTACATGGAAGGTGAGGTACAAACATTGAGCAAGGGAGGTGCCACTATGAATAAGTGAAACTCCTTTATCGATCGGTAGTGGTTCTAGCCCAAAAGATAGTCGAAGCTGTCATTTTCATTCACTTGAAAGTGTCTACTTAACTATCTAAAACTGAAGAAAAAGGATGCATAGTACCTCCAACGACGTTGTTTTGGCTAAACTATACAAACTATAGCTTTTCTAATATGTAATTTGGAGAACTATGATTTAATTCCTATTCTTCTAGTTTCTTTTAATTTCACTTGCAGACTCTTATTTTCATTCAGTTTCACCCTCCTGGTTTCAAATTGTCTTCTATGACTTGAGTTCCTTTTTCAAATTGGTTATTAGTTTCCAATTTATTCAATGTTATCTGTAATAAATAAATAAAAAATTGAACTTCTTTCAGATCAACCTTTGCTTTGATCAATTTTAGTCCCTGAAGTTATGAATTTATTTCAATTGGTGTTTGGTTCATGAAATATTTAATTTTGACCTTCTAATAAAGTTTATAATCTTAATTTCTTTCAATTGCATCCTTGATTACATCATTGTGGTTCCTTAAAGTTTCAACTCAATCCTTATTTTTCTAATCATTGTGAATTTACATCTATTAGGCCTCAAAACTTAATTTTCATCAATTAAGTTCTTGTTTTGATCTTGTAAACCCGATAAAAGTTTAATTAAGTCCTTGAACTCAATTAGTTCTACTTTTGGTATAATAGGATTTGTATCTTTAACTTTGTCTTACATCAAGTCTTTCTTGTCGAAATATCCCAATTTGATCATCTTCTAGTTTCTTGATCTCTTATGGTTTAAAGCATGTTCCCTCGTGTCACAAAAACATTTTTTGAGATTTTTTTATATAGAAAAATATAATGAATAAAATAAATAAAGGCATATATTAAAAACAATTTTTTTTTGGGATCCATATGGTTTGAAGTTTTTTATTAAAAAGGCTTCGAAAAGTAGGTTTGTAAGGAAAAGAACTCTCCGGGTTTATAGAAGGAAACACTAAAATGCTATAACAAAATCAAACGTTGATCGAATTCGAGTGACCTATACCGGGTGTGAAGACAAAGCTTTTCTCAATTTGGTCATTTTACCAAGTGCCAATCTTGAAGACAAATGGGTAAACATGTTTGTGTAAAATACATTTGGCCGTGAAAAAGAAATAATTTTTACAAGTGGTCTTTGTTCGAGTGACCATCCCATGGTTCATGATCAGATAACTTACTTGTGGTCTCTGATCACGTGACCTGCTCGGGACTTATGTATGGATAGCCCATTTTAGGAGATTAGTGTGGTTCGTGATTAGGTAACCCATTAGTGGTCTGTGATTTGATGACCTGCTTGTGGCTTGTGTCGGGGTAGCCTCCCCGCAACGTGAAAAATATATAGGATCTCTTGTAAATTGTTTTGTTTAGACGATTAACCCGTGGTTTATTTTTGCCCCCACATATTTTCTTTTTATAATTAAACTAGATCGACCTCTTTACATTTCTTATAATTTAATCCCTCAACTCTTATAATTAAAATATTTTATCATCCACCATGGATCAATAATTAAATATAGCAAAACCAAGAGCTCTTCGACTAGAAAAACCATGGGCTCTTTGAGATTAGCTTATCATTTACCTATAATTTATTTAAATTATATTAACTAAATAAATTTCAGTACAGAATAATGGGATGCAAACTGTTTCAATTATTGTTAATTAAGCACTGGAAAGGCTGCGTTCATCTGTACCTATTGTGTGTTGGAAATAAAAGATTATAATAGTTAAGTTCTTGGAGCTCCATATGATTATTTATTAGTTTGACCCGGGAAATGAGGCGCTTCGCTCATAAATAATATCGCATGCTTAAGGTCATCGTCTTCACAACATGGGTCGATTGTGCTTCGCAGTAAGGGTGGTTGTTGACAAATCTAGGTTCTATATATTTGTTTTTTAGATATTATACAGATGGTGTAATGCATTGCTTATCTGGATTTGGATAGAGAGGATTCGTTTTACTAGTATAAAAGGAAGATCGAGTAGGGTTTATTTTTGTATTTCATAGCAGCGAGAGAGATCATCACACTAAGATTAGTCATATATTCCTTCAAAGGGTTAATATTGAGCTGAGAATTTTATTAGATTAATATGAAGACTGCTTTTATATTTGCTTGTGTGGTAGTCATGACAGTGGTCGGGGTTTGTCAGGCTGGTGATTTGAGGAAGAACTTCTACAGGACCTCCTGCCCTTCAGCTGAGGGCATTGTCAAAAAAATCACCGAAAGACTTGTTGCAAGGGACCCCAGCTTACCTGCAGATTTATTGAGACTGCATTTTCATGACTGCTTCGTAAGGGTAAGCAATGCTTAAATATTCATTCTGCTGCTGCAAAAATAGTATCTGTGGTTTGAAAATAAAAGAAAAAACACCATGCATGTAGCATCGCCACATTTTGTAACTCTAATGCATGCATGCATGCATACATGTAGCTAATTGGAAATAAAATAAAATAATTCCTACAGGGTTGCGATGCCTCCGTTTTAATAAGATCAACAGCAAATAGCAAAGCGGAGAAAGATGCACCACCAAATCTATCTCTGGAAGGCTTCGAAGTTATTGATGAGATAAAAACGGAGCTAGAGAAGAAATGTGCAGGAAAAGTATCTTGTGCTGACACATTGGCCTTGGCTGCCAGGGATGCGGTCTCATTCCAGGTAAATATTGGAAATAAACATTCTTAATTTCAACCCAAATTGGTATGAAATCATAGCCAACATACATATATATACAATCCTCCTGCAGTTCCGGAAACCAATGTGGGAAGTGCTTACTGGCAGAAGAGATGGTAAAGTTTCACGAGCTTCGGAGGCCCTGGCAAACCTTCCTTCCCCGTTCTCCAACTTTTCCACCCTCCTTCGAAGTTTCAAGAGCAAGGGTCTAACTGTTCATGATCTCGTTGTACTGTCAGGTATGCATAATTTAATGCAGACATAATTAAATTCTTCTCAAGGGTTACATAAATTTGCAGAAACTTAACACTTTTACGTATAGGGGCACATACCATTGGTGATTCTCACTGCAACCTGTTCAGCAACCGACTCTACAACTTCACAGGAAAAGGAGACCAGGACCCTTCCTTGGACCTAACTTACGCTGCTTTCTTAAAGACCAAATGCCGAAGTCTTAGCGACAGAACAACCAAAGTGGATATGGACCCTGGCAGCGCAAAGAATTTCGATGCTTCTTACTTTGTTAACCTTAAACACAAAAAGGGTCTCTTCCAGTCTGATGCAGCCCTTCTAACAGACAGAACATCGAATAAGATTGTTGGAGAGTTGCAAAAATCAAGTGATTTTTTTAGGGCATTCGCACAGTCAATGAAAAGAATGGGAGCAATTGAGGTTCTTACGGGGAAGTCAGGGGAGATCAGAAAGAAGTGCGGCGTTATCAATTCCTGAACTCATCTTATTCTTTTTTAGTTTCTTTATTTCATGTTCCGGCGGTACTTTTTGAATTTGGCTTTGATTGATAAGCTTGTCGCTGAATTAATTTGTCGCAGTGATCTTTCAATTTTTTATTTTTGTGAGGTGTTTTGTAATTTGTTTTGTGAAATCAAAACAAATCATTAAAGGTGTTGCGATTTTAATATCTTTCAATTGTATCAAATTAATGCACGCAGTCTTTTTTGGTTAACAAAAAATGCACAATTTATACATACATACATACATACATATATACATATTCAACAGTCCTATAATTTAAATAAAAGTGTGCTTTCTTTCCAACCATCAATTAAGATAGTGCGCTTTCCATACCTATTCTCCTCGTTTAAGTGTGTTTTTCAACCTGCAACCACCAACTTAAATAGTGTGTTTTCCAGCCTCTAACCACCAACTCGAATAGTGCCCTTTTTCAGCCATCAACCAGAGATCTTAGATAGCATACTTTCTAGCACTATCTTCCATTCCATGAAGTATTAACTTATTTCTACAGGGGGCAAACCACTCATTACAACAAGACTATTTTTCTATTGATTGGAAACTAATCTAAAAATAGTTGACTAGGGGTGCCTCTACTTCAATTTAATCATGGCATATGAGAGCTTATTGGATAAAAGTAAGTCATGAACAATGTAGAGGGGGTGTTTTTATTTAACTAAAATCAAATTATATTCTATTTGCAAACCTATAGCTTCTTTTCTATTGATTCAAAATTGAACAAACAATTGTTGAAACTCTTAACTAGTCAATGTTGCTATCCTGGGACTAGAAGTTGAGTCTATTACATGGAAGGTGAGGTACAAACATTGAGCGAGGGAGGCACCACCATGAATAAGTGAAACTCTATTGATCGATGGTAGTTCAAGCCCAAAAGGTGGTCGAAGTTATCATTTTCATTCACTTGAAAATGTCTACTTAACCATCTAAAACTGAAGAAAAAGGATGCATAGTACCTCCAACGACGCTGTTTTGGCTAAATTGTTCAAATTATAGCCTTTCTAATTTATAATTTGGAAAAGTATGATTTAATTCCTATTCTTCTAGTTTCTTTTAATTTCACCTGTAATTATCTGGTAGATTCTTAGTTTCATTTAGTTTCACACTCCCGGTTTCAAATTGTCTTCTATGACTTGAGTTCCTTTTTCATATTGGTTATTAGTTTCCAATTTATTCAATGTTATCGCGGATAAACATAAAATTTTCAACTTCTTTTAGATCGACCTTCGCTTTGATCAATTTAGTCCCTGAAGTTATGATTTTATTTTCAAATTGGTGTTTGGTTCATGAAATCTTTAATTTTGACCTTCTAATAAAGTTTAAAATCTTAATTTCTTTCAATTGAATCCTTGATTACACCAATGTGGTTCTTTAAAGTTTCAATTCAATCCTTATTTTTTTAATGATTGTGAATTTCCATCAATTAGGCCTCAAAACTTATTTTTTCATCAATTAAGTTCTTGTTTTGAACCTTTAAACCCGTTGGAAGTTTAATTAAGTCCTTGACCTCAATTACTTCTAATTTTGGTATAATAGGATTTGTATCTTTAAGTTTTCTTCCATCAAGTCTTTCTTGTTGAAATATCCTAATTTCATCATCTTCTTCTACCTTCTTGTTCGAGTGACCATCCCATGGTTCGTGATCATATAACTTTCTTGTGCTCTTTGATCAGGTGACCTTCTCAGGGCTTATGTTGGGGTAGCCCTCCTGTAATGTTAAAATATATCTAGAATCTATCATAGATGGTCTCATTTTAGGCGACTAGCGTGGTTCGTGATTAGGTAACGCATTAGTGGTCTGTGATTCGATGACCTGCTTGTGGCATGTGTTGGGGTTGCCTCCCCGCAACGTGAAAAATATAGATTGTCTATGTTCAGACGATCAGCTTGTGGTTTATTTTTGCCCCCACATATTTTCTTCTTATAATTAAACTACACCTCTTTACATTTCTTATAATTTCATCCCTCATCTCTTATAATCATAATATTTTATCATCCACTATAGATCAAGAATTAAATAAAGCAAAACCAAGAGCTCTTTCAGTAGAAAAACCATGGGCTGTTTGAGAATAACTAGTCATTTACCTATAATTTATTTAAATTATGTTAACTAAATGAATTTCAGCACAGAATAACGGGATCTAAACTGTTTCAATTATTGTTAATTAAGCACCGGAAAGGCTGCGTTCATCTGTGCCTATTGTTTGTTGGAAATTAAAGGTTGTAATAGTTAAGTTTTTGGAGCTCCATATCATTATTTATTAGTATGACCGGGAAATGAGGCGCTGAATTCATCATAATATTGCATTCTTAATGTCACCGTTTTCACAACATGGATCGTTAGTGCTATACACTAAGGTTGGTTGTTGACAGATCTAGGTTCTATATACTTGTTTTTTAGATATTATACAGATGGTATAAGGAATTGCTTATCTGGATTTGGAAAGGTAGGATTCGTTTTACTAGTATAAAAGGAAGATCGAATAGGGTTTATTTTGTATTGCATTGCATCTCGAGAGACCACACTCTAGTAGGGTCTAAGATTAAAATGAAGACTGCTTTTATATTTGCTTGTGTGGTAGTCTTGGCAGTTGTCGGGGTTTGTCAGGCTGGTGATTTGAGGAAGAACTTCTACAGGAACTCCTGCCCTTCAGCTGAGGCCATTGTCAAAAAAATCACTCAAAGACTTGTTGCAAGGAACCCAGGCTTACCTGCAGATTTACTGAGACTGCATTTTCATGACTGCTTCGTAAGGGTAAGCAATGCTGAAATATTCATTCTGCTGCTACAAAAATAGTATCCGTAGTTTGGAAATAAAAGAAAAACATTTTGTAATTCTAATGCATGCATGCGTGCATACCTGTAGCTAATTGGAAATAAAATAATTCCTACAGGGTTGCGATGCCTCCGTTTTAATAAGATCAACAGCAAATAGCAAAGCGGAGAAAGATGCACCTCCAAATCTATCTTTGGAAGGCTTCGAAGTTATTGATGAGATAAAAACGGAGCTAGAGAAGAGATGTGCAGGAAACAGTATCTTGCGCTGACACATTGGCCTTGGCTGCCAGGGATGCGGTCTCATTCCAGGTAAATATTGGAAATAAACATTCTTAATTTCAACCCAAATTGATGATCATGCATGTAATCATAGCAATCCTCCTGCAGTTCCAGAAACCAATGTGGGAAGTGCTTACTGGCAGAAGAGATGGTAAAGTTTCACTAGCTTCGGAGGCCCTGGCAAACCTTCCTTCCCCGTTCTCCAACTTTTCCACCCTCCTTCGAAATTTCCAGAGAAAGGGTCTAACTGTTCATGATCTCGTTGTACTGTCAGGTATACATACATGCTCAAGAAATTAATGGCACAAACATCTCAAGAGTTATATAAATTTGCAGAAACTTAACACTTATGATCTCGTAGGAGCACATACCATTGGAGATGGTCACTGCAACCTGTTCAGCAACCGACTCTACAACTTCACAGGAAAAGGAGACCAGGACCCTTCCTTGGACTCAACTTACGCTGCTTTCTTAAAGACCAAATGCCGAAGTCTTAGCGACACAACCACCAAAGTGGATATGGACCCTGGCAGCGCGAACAATTTCGATGCTTCTTACTTTGTTAATCTTAAACACAAAAAGGGTCTCTTCCAGTCTGATGCAGCCCTTCTAACAGACAGAACATCGAATAAGATTGTTGGAGAGTTGCAAAAATCAACTGAATTTTTCAAGGAATTCGCACAGTCAATGAAAAGAATGGGAGCAATTGGGGTTCTTACGGGCTACTCAGGGGAGATCAGAAAGAAGTGCGGCGTTATCAATTCCTGAACTCATCATATTCTTTTTTAGTTTCTTTATTTCATGTTCCGGCGTTACTTTTTGAATTTGGCTCTATTTGATAAGCTTGGCGCTATTTATTATTTTTCTGCGGTGTTTTGTAATTTTTTTTGTGAAATCAAAACAAATCATTAAAGGTGTTATGATTTTAATACCTTTCAATTGTATCAAATTAATGCATGTAGTCTTCTTCTTCTTCTTCTTTCTTGCAACAATGATACCAACTATATAACATGAAAAAATCGATGGGAGTACAAACATTACGCAAAAAACACAGCAAAACACTATCAACTAACAGCTGCTGCAGAGATACCAACTAGATAACATGAAGAAAAAATCCACTTTCTCATATTTCTGTCTTGCAACTATTAGAATTGTGAAGATTGGCAGAAAAGTAGAGAAATTGAGAGGAAGAAGAAGAATGCAGAGAACAGAGAGAAGAGAGGGAAAACAGAATTTGAATTGTATTATTGTTTTTCTTTCATTTTCTACATACCTTCCGAGTGTTCAACAATGTCTATTTATAGGCATACTTCATACATTAATTGTTTAGGTTTGCACATGGAAACTTAAAGTTAGGTGGGTGACTACCAACTTATCTTATGATTTTTAGTCAAGGTTTGTGTAAACCCCAACTCTTTCTTTAGTGCTTATGCTGATAATGATTGGTATGTGTGCCATTTCATTACATACTAAGCCCTTATATTGCCTTCATAAGAGTGATCACTAAGACAACAAGAGATCTTTTTATTAGAGACCTAGTAACCTACCTACCCTTTATCTCATGTTAATAGATTAGAACCAATTTTAGCAGTGTAAGCTCCCAACAAACTGTTGTGCTTTGAATTTAAGACTTATGGTTTACATAATGATCGACACTCAAGAAATTTTTAGGTTGTAGAGTCTGAGCAAGAATCAAGACTTTTGTTCCTCATGCAAGAGTAACAACCTCGTGTCACCTTTTCAAGAGCGAGTTCATCATAAAAAAAATGCTCACACATTTAAGCATGTATGCCTAAAGTTTGAAAGAAACGCCCCTCAAATTTGTTTTTCTCTAAACACTCAAGAGTTAACAACATGTGACGATATTGAGAAGGATTTGCAATAACCCAAACACATTACTTATTGTTTTTCTATAAGCTGACAATAAGAGCTTGTACATTATTAGGAAATCAGTTGGTAACATATGTCAAGATGTCATCTATGAAATTCTGATGCATTCATCATTGAAGACTAGGGAAATTTAGGCTTTCTTTCCAAAGCATACAACAAGTTCACATGTGAACCCACTTTCACAAAGCAACATGGCCAAAGAACCAACATTGTTTAATTTTCTAGGCTCAAGTTTTGCTTGCTTAACCTAAAGATTTATATATGGGTATCTTTGCATAAGAGTTAAGTTCTCTAAATCAATAACTTGGAGATGGAAGTTGTTCAATGAAGTGAAGTTTCCTCATGAAGAGTCCCTTCACTGTATCATAAAAGCATTCATCAATGACGCACTTCAATGGCTTATCTAAAAGAGAAGCACATCAACATTCACTACTAAAAAAAGGGGGTGTTTGCAACGGAATTTTATTTAGCAACGGATTTTCCGTTGCTAAACACAATCCCGAAAGAAAAAAAAATATGGGTTGCAACGAATTTCCGCTGCAATTTAAACCATTTGCAACGGATTATCCGCTAGTGAAATAAATTACTTTGCAACGGATAATCCGCTGCAAATGAGTTGTAAATTGCAACGGATTTTCCGTTGCAACGTCATTTTATTTTGCAACGGAAATTCCGTTGCAATTTCAAACCATTTGCAACGGATTATCCGTTGCGAAATAAAATTACTTTGCAACGGATAATCCGTTGCAAATGGTTGTAAATTGCAACGGATTTTCCGCTGTAACGCATTTTATTTTTGCAACGGAAATTCCGCTGTAATTTCAAACCATTTGCAACGGATTATCCGCTGCAAAATAAAATTACGCTGTAAACGGAAAAATCCGCTGTAATTTATAACTATTTGCAACGGATTATCCGCTGCAAAGTATTTATTTCGCAACGGATAACCGCTGTAATTTATAATCATTTGCAACGGATTATCCGCTGCAAAGTATTTTAGTTCGCGAAACGGATAATCCGCTGTAATTTAAAACTATTTACAACGGATTATCCGCTGCAAAATAAAATTACGCTGTAAACGGAAAATCCGCTGTAATTGATTAATCATTTGCAACGGATTATCCGCTGCAAATGAAAATTACTTTGCAACGGAAAATCCGCTGTAATTTAAACCATTTGCAACGGATTATCCGCTGTAACAAAAATCATTTGCAACGGATAATCCGCTGCAAATGAAAAATTGATTTTCAAAAATCTCGGGCTCCATACAAACTACGTTTTAAAATATTATTAATATTTATTATTATTATAATAAGCATAAAACCCTACTCTTCTTGCTCATGCCGCCTCTCTCATCTTTTTTTTTCTCAACAACCAAACCATCCATCCTCTCTTCTTGCTCGGCCGTCCCCAAACATTTCTTCAACATCCGCGACATCACACGCCAACATTACTTTCTTCAAAACCTTACTCTCCCCCATCTTCTTCCTTCCATTTCTCTCTCTAAAACGAAAGAGAATAGAAGTGATGGTTTTCCAAGAGATTTGACAGGGCCCCGAGACCGGGTTGAATGCGAGAGGTAGGGGTTGGAGGGAGATGGGTCGTGGGTGCTGGGTCTTCTCACGATGGTGAAAGACCGGGCCAACCAAGGGTGGCGGATGCTGCTGGAAAAATGACGAGTAATGGGTGTTCGATGGATTTTTTTTCCCCAATGTTTAGGGTAAAGGAAATGGTGTTTCGGGTTGCTCGGAATTTCGTGGGTGTTTTTTTCCGGTTTGAGTGCAATTTTTTGGGATTTTTGGGTTTCTTCGCTTGTTCGAGATGGGTTTTCTCGGATTTCTTCGCTTGCTTGAGATGGGTGGATTTCTTCGCTTTGTTTGAGATGGGTGGATTTCTTCGCTTGTTTGAGATGGGTTTCGCATGAGATGATGAATAAGTACGATGAATGGGACTCACGGAGATGACGAAGGAGCCCCCGATTCTGGGATTTTTGGGTATGCTCGATTGCTACAAGAATTGTTGATGAACAAACACCGTAGCAATCGATTTCTGGTTTGATGAACAGCATCGCTAGTAAACAAGCACCGTGTAGATTTGATTTCCGGGTTTCAACCGAAAAGAAAAGGAAAAAAAATTGATATGTAATTTTTTTTCCGAACTAGATTAATGGATTTAATATGTAATCTTTATTACATGTTGATTTACTTAGACATATAAATGTAATTGAATCTTTGTTGTATTATGAATTTTAATTTACCAATTTATTTTTTTTATTTCAATCATATTTATTTAGTTTTAATATTAATGATATTTTAATATATTATACTAGTTTTTAAAAATATTTATTCATAATTAATTAAACAAAAAAAATAAATATAAAATTGATGAAAAAAAATTAATTACCATTTGCAAATTGTAACGGATTTTCCATTGCAAATTCAAAATTTGCAACGGATTTCCGCTGGAAATCGATTGATTTGCAACGGAAAATCCGTTGCAATATTGCAACGAAAAGCCGTTGCAAATGTGCAACGGAATTTCGCTGTAAAGCTTGCAACGGATTTTCCATTGCAATATTGCAACGGATTTTCCGTTGCCTATTTGCAACGGAAAAATCCGCTGCAAAAAAAATTTGCATCTCCGGTTACCAACGGATTAGATCCGTTAGTGAAGTCCGCTGTAAATAAATATTTGCAACGGCCTCTTCATTGCTTTTGCAACGGACACGTCCGTTGCAAACCACCCCTTTTTTTAGTAGTGATTTGATGTGACAATATAAATTTATTGTTTGTTTCCGCTATCTTTATCAATTTATAAGGTCATTGATAACTAAGATATCAGGTTTGTCGAATATAAAAGAAAGTTTATAATGACCTGTATTGATAAAGAGAAAGATCATATGGAAATATGGATTATGAATAACTATAATAGAAAATAATGATATAAAGACCATCCAATAAACATAGGGCGTTTAACAAAGAAAGAATCTCATGTAAATCATGTTGTTTTGCAATATTGATATTGTTCTTATAAGATAATATTTTCCTAGACATAATATTCTTCAACTTCAACACTAGAAGCATTATTGTTGTCAAAAGTTATACTCCATAAATACTTTTAATCTCAATTCACCTTTTATCACCAAGAAACGAGCACAATAGAACACAACATTGAAAGTTACCTCAAGAATAATTGCCATAAGACACCATTTCCTGGGTGATGTCATCTTGATGAAAGATTTGAATAATTGCAAGAATTTCAATAATCAAATCTAAAAGTTGGTAAGCAAGAGGCAAGTTGAGTTTATGAAAGATGGTTCCATCGACTTTAATGGAAATAAATCATCATGAGCATAACAAAGATTAATAAGCAATGATAAGAGACAAATTATTGCTGTAAAAGTTTATTAGCGTTTCACATTGTCAATAATTGTGTTACAAATCATCATTTTGATGAAACATGTATTTTCTTTGTTTTTTTGTTGTTTTCAAGTCAATAGATGTTTAACATTTTTATTTTTGATAAAATATTTTGATTAAACTCCAATATACAAAATTAAGACTTGTCATTCCTGAAAATAAAAAAATTTATCACGCAAATGACTTGATGTTTGTTAAAATGAGATGATAAACAATATAGGGTGACCAAATTAATTTTTAATTTCTGGGTTTCAATTCTAATTTAGTCATATTTAGTTATCTATAGTTTAACAAAATTTGATTATTAGGGATGATCTCATCATTCTGTCTATGGAAGTTGTATGATTATAACATAAGCAACATGCTCTTTGATTTTTGGAGTTGCATAAATGCCTTTTGATATGCATATTGGTGCGCATCTCTAAATTTTAAAGATGCAAATAATTTTTAATATGCTTGTATTTTAAGAAATCATCTCACCTAAAAACTTAAGTTATTAGGTTATGCCTCATAATATGATTTATATTATTCTCTATCATACCCCTTCAAGTGAGGGCTCTTTAAGCTATAAATTTGAACACAAGTCCACACTACCTGGAGCTTAGTTTTTATCAAATAGAATGAAGCTGATGAGATTTGAACTTGTGACTACTTGACCATAAATTTGTATGGTTTATCTAATATCATATCAATGAGTCATCTCACCTAAGAGTTTAGGCTCTTAAATGAGACCCATGATATAATTTATATTATTTTTTAACATTTTTCATTCTCCGCTATTTAGTTCATGTAAATTACTATAAAGTAGTATGTATCGATTAATGATTTTATCATGGGATATTTGCATGGTTCACCAGTTGAAGAGGAAGAAAAATAAGGGACCAAAGTAAAACGTTTTTACTCACACATACATGTATCCACACAAGATAAAAGGAAAGGGGGAAAATTGAGGGGGGGAATAGAAGGGAAATATTTTACACACTTCCTAAATCTCTCTTCTTTGTTTCATCCTTTCCTTCGACCTTTCTCCAACACAACAGTCCATCTCAATTCCCTCTAGATCCATTTTATTTTTCATTTCAACCTTTCCCTCACATATTGACCAAGCTAGAGATAAAAAAAAAAAAAAAAAAACAAGGTTTTCTTCAAAGGACATTGTCAGATGAGATCTTAGTTTGTCCGAGTTAAAGACAAATATTTTGGTTTTGGTTAAAAGGAGAGTTCTAGATGAGATCTTAAGTTAACCGAGGTATTTCCAATGATTTTGTTTCTAGTTAAAGGGAATTATCAGATTAGAGTTTTCAAAATCATTGATTTTCTTTTTTGATTTGATATTTTTTTTTGCCTCGGAAAGAATACAAAAATAAACAGAATTAGAAATATATGCATATAAGGATCAAAAAGTTGGAGAGAAAGAAAAATAAGGGACCAGAGTAATTTTTTTTACCTATACATACATGTATCCACACAAGATAAAAGGGAGGGGGAGAAAAATTGAAAAGGAGAAAGATGGAGAATAAAAGGGAAATATTTTACACACCCTACAAAACACCCTAAAACCTAATCACGTTCTCTCCTTCAGTCATCATCGTTGTCAGTCCCCATACAAACATTCTCCTCCCTCCAACCAAACCAGCAACGGATCTTCTCTTTGTTCCAACCTTTCCTTCAACGTTTTTTATTTTGTTTCAGACAAAAGAATAACATTGATCGTTGTTGAGTTTTCTGTTGTTTTTGTAGTGGTCTCACCTCCGAAATGGAAAGGGAGTAAAGGAGGAGATATATCTGATCTCCCCAACACCTTTCAAACATTCAACAATTTCTTCCGAATAGCTTTGATCATGCAATTTTTGTGATTTTTAAATGTTTAATGTGTATTTAAATTTCTGTTCTAATTTGAGTTTTTAGTGTTATTAAATATTTGTAATTGTATTTGTTTTAGTAATATAATAAAAAGAGAATAGGTGCTTGTGTTTATTTTCTTTTTATTTTTTATTTTTTTTAGAAAAAAAAATCTTAATTAATATAAAAATACTTATTACACTCGACCAAGCGAATAAAAAAAAATCATATTGGTTATTATTTTCATATGAAAATTCAAAATATGTATTAGCATGTATCTTTAGATTTAATAATCAGTTACTGAATCTATGATAATTTAGTCAACATTTTAATAATTTATAATTTCTAAAAACTAAGTGCTCACTTTCAACAAATCTAATGTTGACAATTCAAATCCAGAAAATATCTTATATATATGAAAATGGTATTTAACTCAATACAATTAAATGGAATGATGTAATTAAAAAAACATATGTATGTTGTTGAAAGGTTAACTTAAAAAAAGACAAATAACCCTATTTTAAATTAATAGTATTTTACGGGAATAAGATTGATGGAGAGTTGCTTAAATAAAATGATATTTTTATGGCATTTTCAGAGTCAATGAAAAGAATAGGAGTAATTGGGGCTCTTAAGGGATATTGATTCCTTAAGTCATCTTGTTCTTGCTTAGTTTGTTTATGTCATGTTCCAGCATTATTTAATAAGCTTTTGGCTTAATTAGTCGTAACGATCTTTCAATTTATTAGTCTGCGATGTTATATAATTTGTTTATTGAAAGTAAAATATATATATATATAGGTGATAAGATTTGAATACCTTTCAATTTTATAAAAATAGGGCATTGAAAAAATGCCATCTTTTTTTTTAAATAAAAAATGCCCACTTTTCATATTTATAAGTATTAGTACATAATGCCAGCCATTTTATTTATTTTCTCACCTAACCCATTTGACTAGCTAACTTTCAGATCCTCTTTCATCTTCTTAAACATATTCATTCCAATTTCCTTAACTATTATAACAACACATTCCCTGGAAATATCATCAGCACATTTTAATGACTAGTATCGCACATGCGCAACATCATGGAGATCGTTTTCATGGAATGAGTATTAAACAAAACAATTAATATCTATACATAATTAAGTTCATAATGCTAGGTATTAAACAAAGTAAATTCTTGGTACAAAGATGCAAAACAAGTAAAATAAATGATATTTTTTTTTATTTAACATCAAGAATACATCTTACGTATAAGTTTGTGATTTCATATGTTGAATGAAACAAATCATCGAAATATAGGTTAAATTCTTGTCAATTCAATTAATCGGTTATTCAATCTAAAATGCATGCTTATATATATATATATATGTGAGTTTTGGAAGTTAAGGGATTAAAGAATACATTACTATATATCAACATTTGATTAACCACCAAAGATCAATAATTAAATAAAGCAAAACCACGAGCTATTTGAGTAGAAATTAAAACCTTGGGCTCTTTGAGATTAATTATCATTTACATATAATTTATTTAAATTATATGAATTAAATTAATTTCAGTAAAAAAAAAGGATCTAAACTGTTTCAATTGTTGTTAATTAAGCACTGGAAAGGCTGCGTTCATCTGTACCTATTGCTTGTTGCAAATTAAATATTATGATTGTTAAGTTTTTGAAGCTCCATATCTTTATTTATTAACTTGACCCGGGAAATGAGGCGCTGAATTCATCATAATATTGCATTCTTAATGTCACCGTTTCTACAACTTTGGGTCGATCGATGGTGCTATACAGTAAGGTTGCTTGTTGATTGATCTAGGTTCTATATACTTGTTTTTCAGATCTTATACAGATGGTAAGCTTCGTTTCATTAGTATAAAAGGAAGATTAGGGTTTATTTTTCTATTGCATTGTAGATCATGCTAAGATTACTCATATATATATATATGTATTGCTTCAAAGGAATTGGTCTGAGAATTGTAGAATACTCTAGGTGATCTAACATTAATATGAAGACTTCTTCTAGGTTTGCTTGCGTAGAATTGTCGGGGGCTGTCGGGATGCTGAGTTGGGGTTTCATAGTACAATGCATTGCTTATCTGGATTTGGAAAGGCAGGACGCGTTTTACTAGTATAAAAGGAAGATCGAATAGGGTTTATTTCGTACTGCATTGCAGCTCGAGAGACCACACTCTATTAGGGTCTAAGATTAATTAATATGAAGACTGCTTTTATATTTGCTTGTGTGGTAGTCTTGACATTTAATGGGGTTTGTCAGGCTGGTGATTTGAGGAAGAACTTCTACAGGAACTCCTGCCCTTCAGCTGAGGCCATTGTCAAAAAAATCACTGAAAGACTTCTTGCAAGCAACCCCGGCTTACCTGCAGCTTTACTGAGAATGCATTTTCATGACTGCTTCGTGAGGGTAAGCAATGCTTAAATATTCATTCTGCTGCAAGAAAAACACCATGCATGGAGCTGTTAGAGAATAATATAAATCATATTTTGGGACCTCAGCTTAAGCTTTTAGGTAAGATGGTTCCTTAACAAGTATCAGAGCTTTGTTGACTCAGCGGTCACGAGTTCGAATCTCACCATCCCCATTCTATTTGATAAAAAAATCAAGCACAAGGTAATGTGGGTCTGTGCAAGTTTCAAGCTCAAAGGGTTTTCATTTAAGAGGGATGTATTAGACCTACCCGCTTAAGCTTTTAGATGAGATAGTTCCTTAACAGTAGCATCGCCACATTTTGTAATTCTAATGCATGCATATATCTAGCTAGCTAATTCGAAATCAAATTCCAACAGGGTTGCGATGCCTCCGTTTTAATAGGATCAACAGCAAATAGCAAAGCGGAGAAAGATGCACTACCAAATCTATCTTTGGAAGGCTTCGATGTTATTGATGAGATAAAAACGGAGCTAGAGAACAAATGTGCAGGAAAAGTATCTTGCGCTGACATTTTGGCCTTGGCTGCCAGGGATGCGGTCTCCTTCCAGGTAAATACCGGAAATAATTAAACGCTCTTATTTAATTCAACCCAAAATTCATGATCATGCAAGTAATCATAGCAAACATATATATGATTTTACAGTTCCAGAAACCAATGTGGGAAGTGCTTACTGGGCAGAAGAGATGGTAAAGTTTCACTAGCTTCGGAGGTCCTGGCAAACATTCCTTCCCCGTTCTCCAACTTTTCCACCCTCCTTCGAAATTTCCAGAGAAAGGGTCTAACTGTTCATGATCTCGTTGTTCTGTCAGGTATACATTCTCAAGAAATTATTGGCACAAACTTCTCAAGAGTTATATAAATTTGCAGAAACTTAACACTTTTACGTATAGGGGCACATACCATTGGAGATGGTCACTGCAACCTGTTCAGCAACCGACTCTACAACTTCACAGGAAAAGGAGACCAGGACCCTTCTTTGGACTCAACTTACGCTGCTTTCTTGAAGACAAAATGCCGAAGTCTTAGCGACAGAACCACCACAGTAGGGATGGATCCTGGCAGCTCTACGAATTTCGATGCTTCTTACTTTGTTAACCTTAAACAGAAAAAGGGTCTCTTCCAGTCTGATGCAGCCCTTCTAACAGACAGAACATCGAATAAGATTGTTGGAGAGTTGCAAAAATCAACTGACTTTTTTCAAGGAATTCGCACAGTCAATGAAAAGAATGGGAGCAATTGGGGTTCTTACGGGCAACTCAGGGGAGATCAGAAAGAAGTGTGGCGTTATCAATTCATGAAGTCATCATATTCTTGTTTAGTTTGTTTATTTCATCTCCCGACATTACTTTTGAATTTGGCTTTACTTGATAAGCTCGTCGCTCAATTAATTAGTCGTAACTATCTTTCTATTTATTATTTTTCTGCGGTGTTTTGTAATTTGTTTTGTGAAATCAAAACAAATCAATAAAGGTGTTATGATTTTAATACTGTTCAATTGTATCAAATTAATGCATTGAAAGATTTGCCAACTTTTTTTATGGATAATAAAAAATGCACACTTTATATATAATTATTGGTATGTAATTATGCCCATTTGGCTGGCTAATTTACAATTTCTTCTTTCGTCTTTTTAAACACTTTTGAACTTCTTTCCGACATCCAATAATGTCACAATAGGAAAATATCTGACGAATAGGTTCCCTTATATATATATATATATATATATATATTCAACAGTCCTATAATTTAAATAAAGTAATTACAAATTAATTGCTTATGGTTTTCTACAAGTTGATCATAAAAGCCTCTACTTTACTAGGAAATCAATTAGTGACTTGTGCTACGATGTCATAGAATTATTAGTTATTTACTTGTCGCTCCATCCTGGTTAGAGCAGTATTTTTTTTCAACACTAAAAAATATCAAAAGTATGAGATTTTTTTATAACACTATAAATTTGAGCAAAATAATAAATTTGTGTAGAATTCTTGTGTGAGTTTCCGATAAAACTTATAGAATTTTAAATTGATATAAATTAAAATAATCACCAACATAAATTTAAAATTTCAGGACTAAACCGAATAAAAATAAAACCCTAATAGAAAATAAAATGAAAAATATTAAAAATCAAAACTAAAAGTAAATATGCATAAACAAGGAACATTGTCCAAGATTAATAGAAAAAACCAAAGGAATTCATACAAGGTGAAAAATTAAAAGAATAAGGACCGAAGTGAAAAATAAAATATATAATTAATTTTAATCAAAGAACAAAACTACAACAAATCAAAACCTTGAGACTGAAAAAAATAAAGGGATTTACAAAAATAAAAGAATAAGGACTAAAATGAAAAGTAGCATATATGACTAATTTCAATTACAGGACAAAATTGAAACAAATTAAAATTCTGCAGATTGAAAATATTATAGGAACCAAAAACAAACCACAATTCAAAAAAAAATAATAGCTGAAATGAAAAAAAAATATATATGATCAATTTCAATTGAAGTGTACAATAAAAAAAAATTAAAACTTCTATTGTAGAAATCAGGAAGAAAAAAGAAATAAAAAGCCTAAAGACTGAAATGAAACTAGAAACATCGAGGACGGACATATATTTTACCGCTGCAAGAGAGAGAAAAGGAGGGGAAAAAAGAAAAACCAACCACCAATGATCCTCTAACCACCCGCACAACGACATGCGCACCTCCATGAGGAAGAGGACTTGGTGTCGCACCCGGAGACATAGCGATGGGACATTTTCAACCACCGCCAAGCACCGCTTGAAAGGCATGGACTAGTGAAAACTAACAGCTCATTCGCAGACACGCCTGCAATTACCTTGAATTTAAAAAAAAATATACGGAATTACCTAAAGCCCCTTTCTCCCAGCGATAACAACGAAAAAACTATGCATGAAAGTACCATCATGCCCCCAACATTAGGCTTTCTTTTTTGTTATTCCTAAGGGTATTTAAATAGTTTTATTATGCATAAAACCTGGAAAAAAACCAAAATACCCTCACCTCTAGCTCCTTGTTTATATCCCACTTGAGGGCAAAGTTGTTATTGTAACTGTTCAAAATCAGATGAAAAATAAAAAAAAGCATCAACCAGACTTCATCTTTTTGCCAACACCTAGTGGTAAATAAGTAGTTTCACTGTAGAAACAAAAATGAAAATGACAAAAACACCCCTAAATAATCTGCGAATACCATACAAGTTCTCTGAAAATGTCCAAAACACCCTCGAAATCGATAGTTAAATTCTGTAGTCTAAGGGCAAATAGGTAATATATTGTTGGAATCCATAGTAAAACATTGATACGTTTTTTTTTATTATTATTAAAATGGTTTATAGGGCCCGCCATTTGATTTTGCAACTAACCCATTGGACTAGTTAATTTTCATATATTCTTTTATCTAAACATCTACATTCCTAATTCGTTAACAAACAGGACTTTACCTGAGTTTAATGAAGAGTATGATTCACACAAAATAAGATTACCATTACCGACAGGAACTATAGAGAGTTTAATGAAGATTGTAACGATGGATGGGATATTTTGTTTGTTAACAAATCAGCCAAGAAGACTAAAGCTAAGAGAAAAGATATTTTCCCTTGTGAGTCATTTTTCGTATTTAATGGGTACAAATGTCCTTTCAAGTTTTTTAGAACAATAAAATGCCTATGCTGTCCTTGAAAAAAAAATAGTTGCTAGGATTTTTTTTGAAATTTCTTATTTCTCCCATGATAAATTTATTAAATTATTTCCAGTGTCAAAATTAGTATAATTCTCCTTTGGAGGATTTTTTTGTATTTTAAAATGATTTTTTTTTATAATAAGGTTAGACAGGTAAATTGGTCTTGATTGTCTTTTAGTTAGGGAATATCTAAGTATCAAGTCTTCTTTTTTCAATTTTTTTTCAATATTTGTTCTTGTTTTTGTTTTGTAAAATTAATAATAATAATAATAATAATAATAATAATAATAATAATAACAACAACAATAACAACAACAACAATAACATGATAATAAAGATAATTAAAACAGAAAACAAAAGGAAAATCTCATTATCACTAGAAATGAAACCATTTCCAACGTTTTATTTTCATCTCTATTATCCATTCTCATTTTTACTTTAATTTCTTCTAACTAAATACTATAAAATGAAAAAAAAAAAGTTTATTTCAAATTCTATTATTTTCATTTATGGTTACCAAACACTCCATCCATAATTCTTTAAATTATTGCTAGTTATAAATTGTAAAGTAATGAAAGAGGTCGTGCCCCCCACCTGGCATCTCTGGCTCTCTCAGCAATCACAATCCAACGGCCCAAAACGTGAATCACAAAAAGACTGGGGGAAAAAAGTAAAGAAAACCCAAAAACTTGGTTGTTAAGCAAAATCAGAGAAAAAACAGATCAAGCAGTCCTTGGAAAGAAAATCAAAGACAAAAGAAAATGGCGTTGCAATGGATGATACTGACATACTTAGTGGCTGCAGAGGCGGCTATAGCGACACTCTTAACACTGCCGTCGCCAAAGCCATTGAAGTACCGATTGGTTTCTCTTATCTCTCTCCTTCTCCAGCCAGCTATCTTTATCGTCCCTTTTTCCGGATTCCAGCTCCTGGGTTTGTTTTTCTCTTCTTTAATTTTGTTCTCTTTTCGGCTTTAGAAATTTTGGGTTTGATTTTGTTCTTGTGAACAGATATCTATTGGAAAATGGAGCATCGATTGATGTGCACTGGTGAGACCTGCACCGCTGCGGAAAGAGATCGTTATGAGAAATCTGTAAGTTGGTTTGATCTGATTTGCTGATTTGATCTTCTTTTTTTTCTCTTTATAAGAGATGCGTTATGGGTTTTGGCGATTTTTAATTATTACTCAGCGTAGTGATAGAGGCGGTTGCTTAGCTTTTCACGCTTGACAATAATATTCTTTTTATTTTATTTTTTTTAAAATATCTTTGATGGTAGTATGCTAAAAAGATTAAAAAATTAATTTAAAGACTAAACGATCTAAACAAAATTAATTTGAAAAAAAAATCATTTTGTAACACAAATAGTCTTGCACTGCAAAAACAAACTGTGCTTAAGCATTATCAAAGAAATGTTGATTCCGTTACAGAATTATTTTCAAAAAAATTTTTAATGGAAACTGGGATTAGGGACCGGACAAATTACTTTTTTATTTTTTCCTTATAATATATAGTAGAGGATATGATGATTTGTTTTATAATCTAAAAGGGGTGGCAACTTACTAAGTATCTGCTATTCATAACCCTTTTTATTGCCTCTGAAGTTTTGTGTATATACAAGTTTACCCCATTGGGTTCTTGCATATTTTCTTTACAATCTTGTGCTGATATTTCATTGTAACCTCACTTGAGCAGTTAATGGGTCAAAAGACCTACCAAATTATCAAATGAGAATAAAAAGGTGTTATTGGGAAAAAAAACAGTCTGGTTGTTTGTCTTTCGAATATGTATAGTGTCTGCTCGAATTTAGATTATTACTTCCAGCATCATGAATTTCAAAACAGCATGAAAGGTGGAGAAAATTGAAGAGGTGAGGTGCTAATGGGGAAACGTTGAGTGCAAAAAAGAGGTATTCCCTGGGAATATGTCTGAAGTTGGTAGAGGATGCTGTATCTGGAAGAGCAGAATTGAACCAGTAATCTCTCTTCTTGAGGACTCCCTGGATTTGTGTCCAGGGGGTGAGAAGCAGGGCTATTTAGTTTGCTTTAATACATAACAAGAAGCTAGATTCTGCGAAAGTATTGTTGTCGATGCAGTTAGTTTAAAATCAACTGGCTCCTTACACAATGATAATTCTTCCATTGCCAGTAGATTCTGTTCTGTAGATGCTGGATTTTCCGTTCCACGATAAGATATGAACTTCTGCTGCATGATCTGATATTTTAGCAAGTTATCAATTCCATGTAAGCATGGCAAGTAATGCACACAGTAGCAGATACCTGTAAAAACATGCACCCAACATGCCTCACCTCTCCGAGTAGTGGCATATGCCTAATTTTTTATTTTCTGGTGAAGTGCTAAATTTGATTAAAAAAAATAAGAACATTTATCATCAGCAAAAGACTGTAAGAAATTGCATTATTTGTTCTTATACATTTATCTGTTCATGTCTAACAGAAGTTATGGAAATAACTACTAGCATATTCTTTTTTTCTAAAATCTACCGGTTCAAGCGGCGAGATGCATCTCATGAGACTATATGTTAGAAGAATGTATTTGAATAAAGTTGTAAACTGCCATTGTTTATTATCATTAGAATCTACACAAGCTTACCATTGAAGTCTGCTGTGCAGATGTACAAAGCTCAAAGGAATGTCATTCTTTGCATTTCAGCATGCCTTCTCTACTGGTATGTCTGGTTTGGAAGCTTTTCGAAAATGCTTGATTTATTTATTTATTTATATGCAATGTCGCCACGTGCCATTATATACGTGATATGTGCCTGCAGGTGTGTTTATCGTATATGCAAATACTACAAGGAGATTCAGAGCTTGGAGGAAGTAGAGAAGAGGTACAAGGACCAGTAGTATTTCCTCACCTATCCCCATTTCATGACTAGGGCTGAGAAGTAGTTGTGCTGTATTCTGTATTGAATACAGACATTATGACTAGATACGCTGTCATGTTACAAATATGAGCATCATGTATTTGCAAGTTTATCTTTTGTGCTTGTGGCCTGTATTTCTCCTATTATCAGGAATGTTGCTTTTTTCTCATACCTATGGAGAGTACAGTATGAACACTGCTGTTTGGAAAACTGCACTTTACTATTTTCTATATTATTTTTGTTTTAATCTACCAGACATGCGTTCTTTTTAAGTTTTACTCTCCTCTTGTAAAGTCAGGCAAATGAATTACCCCCTCCTTTTGGAAGGGTCAGATATCTGGTGTTTGAGGGATTCTAATAGTTAAGTTTTTAGGTGAAATGATTTCTTGATATGATATTAGAGTTTTGTTTACCTAGCAGTCACGAGTTTGAATTTTACTATTCTCATTCTATTTGATAGAAATCAAGTAGTGCAAGTTTTAAGCCTAAAAAAGCTTTTACTTAAGGTGTGCGTTAGAGAATAATATAAATTATATTTTGAAATCTTTATCTAACAGTTTAATATTTTAGGTGAGATGATTTTTGATGCTTTGAAACCCTCCACCCCACTCAGGGAAAAACATAGAAAACAAATAAGAAAAGTTAAATTACTTAAGTTTATGTAAGTTAGCTGGGTAAACACTCTCTGTGTGGCATTAACTGGCTGCACTGCTGGTGGTGTTGTTCTATTTAAGTGCTCTGCTGGATAAGTCTGTCTCTAGATTCCAAATTTCAAAACATAAATATGGAAGCATACGGGAAAGTTTATAGGATAGCTTTATAAATAATTTTTATTAATAAATTTTTATTCTCTTATAAAAAAAATAAGAAAAATATTATGAGTTTGAGAGACGGAATTTATTTCTTAATATTCCAGAAAAGGATTTTTTTGGATAAGCCGAAGTCAACCACGGGTATCCAGGCCGCTGGGCCTGACTAATCCCGGGGGTGCACAAGGTCTCGGCAAGCATGTTTCCCACAAGTGCACCACGGTTAAGTCAAGGGCTTCGTCCAAGTCCGATGGCCCCAAGGAATTGTTTGCACCTGAGCGGATTCGAACCTGAGATCTCATGGGGAGTACACCCACAAGCCCCAGGCCTCCACCGCCAGGCCAACCCCCTAGTGTTATTCCAGAAAAGGATGGTATGCTTTTTCATAATTTTCTGAACCATTATGCTCCTATGAAATTAAGTTTTGTTGATTTATCTTAGTCTTTCACAAATATTATTATTAGATACATAAATTCAAAAAAAAAAAAAAACACAACTCAAGCACTCGTCTCATTTATTTTGTACTAGTTATATTGCCCGCGCGTTGCCGCGGGCATTTTTGTGTATATAATTTAACATAATTAAATCAACAACGATAAATTTATATGATATAACCAAATAAAAGTTATACATCAGGAGATAAAATGTAAAAAAAAATTTCAAGATAGCTTTTATTAGCGTAAGCATAGATTACATTTTTTTAGAATGTCGATATTACGTTATGAAAGATCACAAAAGAGCGCGAACTAACATTTTCAAAACCAGAGCAAAATATTTTAATAAGAAAAAAAAATTAATCACAAAATCATTATTGTGCAAATAATTAAATTATTATTATTATTATTATTATTATTATTATTATTATTATTATTATTATTATGTTAGTAATGAAAGGAAAAAAATAAATGAAAGACTAAAAATATCCTAGAAACTTTAACAAAAAGATAAGAGAAAAAATAAGAAAAAACTAAAAATTATCATTGCTATTATTGTACAAACAATAAAAATTATCAAATTATCCGGAGGGAAAAAAAATATTAACAAAAGAGTAAGCAAGAAAAACAATTAAATTATTATTATTATTATTATTATTATTATTATTATTATTATTATTATTATTATTATTATTGTGTTAAATACACTTATATATACATGGACAAAAGTTACATTGAGAACAAAAACTAAAAGCATAGATGTATAAATACCAATAAAAAATAAACATTAAAAAAAGAACACATGAATTAATATCAAATAGAAAATTAAAAGAATAAGGACAAAAAAAAAAAATAACATATATAAATTAATTCCAATTAAAGGATAAAATTGAAAAAAAAATGATTGGAGGACCAAAAATTAAATAATGATCAATGCTGCCATTCTATCAAAAAATTAGAAGAAGAGGGACTGAAATCAAACTTTGTATAAATTACCAATTGCAATTGGAGGACCAAATTAAAGAAAGCAAAACTTTAGTACCGGAAAAATTGAAGAAACCAAAAAGAAATCGAAAATCAAAAGTATAGGGACCGAATTGAAATTGTTTTATATAATTCGTTTTAATTGAAGGGCACAATTGAAAACAATCAAACTTTTAATTCAAGAAATCAGGCGCATAAATCGAAATCAAAACCTCGTGGGACCCGAAATTAACTTACCACACATACGCGGACCCGGACCCGACATTGGGCCCGCAAGAGAGAGAAAGCGACAGTACGCCACAAAACCGCCACCGCGCACACCCTCGACATAGAGGACTATCACGCCACGCGACGGAGATAGCGGACCAGCGGCGACCAGTATTCACCGGCTGAACGCAATTTTGACCATCGCATGATGCCACGACGCGCCGCTTAAATGGCGCTAGCATGTTGAGCTGCCGGCGCTGACGACACGCCAGCTGCCCCAGCAGAATGACCCAAATAGCCCACAGGGACCACGGGTATTTACTGAAAATATCGAGGCGGGAAAGGGACGCTAAGCCCCCCGCTCATCGTGCACAATTTTGTCATTATCGGGCCGATTTCACGACAAGACTGCAGTACGTGAAATTGGGGAAAAACCGAGAGCTCACGTGTCCCCGTGCACTATTTTGTCGTTTTTCGGGGTAGAATTGTTAATACACCGTACACATTGCGGCTGAGAAAAAAAAAGAAGGAAAAAATCCGAAAAACACCCCCAACAAAAAAATGCACACACGCCACGGTGATGAAGGGCAAAAACGCACGCACACTGTCGCAATCCACAGTGTAATATGAGAGGGTGCACAGTGCAAAATCCCACACGGTTTATTTGTTTTGTTCAAATTTCTTTTATGTTCAAATTTCTTTTTTCAACTTGTTATGTCTCTCATTTCTTTTATGTTGACATACCATTCAGCAATACAATTATTTAGAGCTGATAAAAGTTTCACTAATTTAAATATTATATAGATATTTTATTAACACAAAAAATCTTAACTATTAAAATACACATATATTGTTTTAGTAAAAAAGCAAAAAATAATAAAATCAATGCGTGTGGACTGGGCCTTATAGGCCCACTGTGCCTCAAAGACAAGAAATGCAAGCCCAACATCCTAAGCCTAGGCACACGGGCTTTTTCTGTACCCTTTTAGTCTTTTATCTAAATTTGTTTTCCAGAAATTAGTTTCTTGTGTTTTTATTATAATTCACTATAAATAAGATAATTAAAATGATATCTAAATTATTATTATTAAGTTCTATATTATTTTTAAATAATATTAAAGGTTTTTTATGGTGATATTAATATTTTTCTAATTATTATATACATAATATGCAAAAAAACAATTAAATATTTGCACATAAATATTTAATGAAATATGTTTTTTTTTATTTTTGTAATAATTGTTTACATGATTTTATGATATTAATTGATTTTAATAAGAATTAAAATATAAATTCTAATAAATTAAATCTGCTGAGCTCTTATTATCACACATGATATATTATCTTAAAATAAATAAAATAATTGACAAATAAATATTATTTAAAAGTTTATTTTAAAACATTTACACATAAATTCAGTCCCATCTTAAATAAATATATAAAAACCGGTAGAAAGTAAGGTTTAAAGAAAAGCCTCCAATGGATAATGTGTTATCCATTAAAAATAATAAATACATCATCCATTTTTTCTATTTTTTTATTCTTTTAAATATTATAGTTTATATTATTAGTCAATTTAATTTTTAAACTTTTTAAAAAAAAACTAATATATCCTTATATAATATAATACATTACCTAGTTTTTACTTTACTATATTATTATAATAACATGTGAATTAGAATATGAATATAACTTCAATAAATACTCAACATAAAAATATTTTTTAATTTAAATTCAAGAATTCAAATTTTTTCTTAAAAAAAAAGAACTAAGCTTGTAAGTTTAGTGTCTATTTTAGAGTGTAGTCGAGGTTGTTTTTGAAAATATTTTTCTTTCAAAAATATATCAAAATAATAATATTTTTATTTTTTTAAAATTATTTTTGATATTAGCATATGAAAATGTTCTAAAAACACCCAAAATTTTTAATTTAAAATAAATAAAAAATCATTTTTTTTTCAAAATTGAAAAAAAAAACATAATGGCATTTCTTATTTATTGCATAAAGTTTCTGATCGACATGGGAAAAATCAAAGAAAGTTCCAGGAAATTGCTAATTCATGTCTTTTAGCTTCAGTTATCCACAACTCCATATCATTTGATTACTCAAGTCAGATTGGACAACATATTAAACAGGTTCCATTGTCGTTTAGAGACAGACAGACAGAGAGAAGGTTAATTAATTTTACGAATTTTAAAATTAATAATTATATAAATTTTTGAATAAATATTATATTAACAATTATAAAAATCAAACTTCAATAATTATTATATTAATAATTTAAAAACTCAAACATGAAATCACAACCAAACGAAAGTAAACCTCTTAATTCATTTACTAGCCTCGTGCTCGATGATAGATTCCACACGTGTAACACGGCAAAAACGTTCACCAAATAGGAAACACTTTTAAGGCACCCACCCACCCACCGTTTTGTTTTGGTTTGGAATGTTGCTGTGAAATGGATTCTTAGCTCAACTATAGACGTTATTGATTTAGTAAAATTTATTTAACTTAGCTAGTTTTTCCTAATTTTTATTTAATAATTTAATTTTTTTAATAAATAATTATTTGATATAGCATTAAAATTTTATTAACGATTATGAATTCAAATATAATCACTTTTATTTTTTTTATTTTTTTTTAAAAGACGTAATTTCACTTTTATTGCAAACAAAAATTGAGATGTTCAGGCCTGTTTAGGGAGGGTGGATGCTGTTGCTTTTTGAAAGTGGATTTTTATCTAGAAATACATCAAAATGATATTTTTTTTATTTTTTAAAAATCATTTTGACATCAGCACATCAAAATGATTTAAAAACACCAAAAACATTTATTTAAAATGAAGAAAAAAAACCAATTTTGAGGAAACAGCGGTTGTACCGCCATCCCAAACAGGCACGAATTAAGAATTATTACCTCTGCATCTGAATCCATGAACACTTAATCAAACAAATCAAAAAACATGTATGAACATCTAATATGAATTCATCTATAAATTCACCCCACTTTTACGCTCTACGTGGAATAGGGAGTACACAAAAGCCATTAAAGTTAAACTTGCCTTGTCGTGAAGGAGCTTGAAAATAATGATGCGTTCTTGTAACTTCGTATGGAAGAATCAAAAGAAAGCGACGCATAGCATCATATTGCAAATGTGTAGCACGTTTATAACATACACTATTAACTATTTTGGTATTATATTTTAATAAAATAGCAAATTAAATCAGACTAAGATACTATAAATTGATAGCATAAGATCATAACACATTGAATTGATGTTTAAAATAAAGAAATTCTATCGAAGACAACTAGTTAGATTGTCTGCATTATGAAGAATAAGTACTGAAATGACAACACAATATATAATCAATTTCAATCGAAGAACATAATTGAAACAAATCAACATTTATATAACAGAAATTAGAACCACGCAAAACAATTAAAAGATAAAGGACTTAACAGAAAACACCATAAATATAGAGGTATGTCGTGTAATTTAGCATGTAGGAGAGAGAAAAGAGGCAAAAAAAGTTCAACTGACCACCATCACGATTTCGTCTGCCATGTGCGGCCACACGTCACACCATGAGGAATATTACATGGCAGTGCAAAGAGTGAGACGCCAGTTGGATATTTTTTACCACCGTACAACTTTGCACGCACCGCTCGAAGTGTGCATGAGGTCGAATACCATCGGCGCATGTGCAAAGAGTGAGACGCCAGTTGGATATCTTAGTATAATTTTTTTATGGAACTATTTTAATCTCATCTATTTATTATTATTATTATTCATTTTTTGATAGGATAATTCAAGTCAATCCGATATATTATAATCTTAATATTAAAAAAAAAATAATCTAATATCTCATCATATTAATATTTTAAAAAGTATTGTTTAATATATATTATATATTATTTTTATATTAAAAAATATAATAGCAATACTTAGATTAAAAAAAATAATCTGACTCCCAGGTTATTACGAGCCAATATCTAGTTTTGTCTGAAACAGCTATTATATGTAAACAAAGATGGTCAAATACACCGACTTGTGACAGCTGAAGCAAATGATGCACGTCTTCAAGTTGATTACGACCTGTTCTATTATTATTACTTTATCTTTAAAAATGCCATTTGGCATATATTATTTTAATTTATAAATGTATAATAGTGATATAAATATTAAATAAAAAATATTTATTTTTTTAAATAAATAAATTGAAACACCGATTTCATCTATATAAAAATATTAAAAACAAGTACGGTGGGTTGACGAATTTTTTTACGTATTCATGATTCTTAAAACAATTATTTTAAGTGATGGTTTGAGCGGTTATATCTGTTTTTTTTTCTATATATAAAAGTTTAATTTTTTGAAACTTATAAATTATTTTAATATAAAAAATAATCCGATCTAATAAATCCCTCCATATTTGTCTGGCTTTCCGCCATGAAGAACCTCACGGTGTTGACTAGGAAGAAAATCACAATTTGACCCATTATACAGTTTGAACTGTTCAACCTACTCCCCAGTCTTCCAAGTTAACGTTTATATCAGCAAGTTTGAATGTGTAAACATTTCAGGTTATTAAAATAATTAATTTTTTTTTTTTTGAAATTGAATTCTCTATGTGAAAGGTTCAAAAAACAACAGTTCTTCAAACGACGACGGAAGGAAATAGAATAATTGTAAGAGAGTTGACAGGAAAAAACCACCCCTTATTCATCGTCAAGACGGTGCTCGGTCGCCGGCACCTCTCCTTCGAGCCTGACAGCAATTTCAAAACATTGCTTAAGAAATTCAAACATTTTATATAATAAAAGAATAATTATTATATTTTGGAAGATTTTACGATGGTTAAATTATAACTAGACTGCATGCCATAGCTATAGCGATCGAAGAGAAATATATAAATAAATACAAAGAAAAGATAAAACTCTCAATGGACGTAAGATGATACATTCTTTTAATTATTTATTGAATATTCTAGTAACATTTTTTACATTGTATAAAAAATAATAAAATGTTTGTTTTCTTATTTCTAAAAATATAAAGATATTCATAAAACTATTTAGACTTGAAAATAAAAACACAAATGATATTAAATAATAATAGAATCTCCAAAATTAATATTCAGTGTTTTATTTCGTTCACCTAGGTTTTCTAACATTGAGTGGTTTTAATATTACTTAACTTGTCTCTCTTATATATTTGTGTTTATGCTTTTCTTATAGGGTTAGTTCTCAATAACTATACTAAGATTTTTATTCATTATATTCCTGGAAAGGATTAAGAGAAGAAAGGTGCTCAAGGGACGTGACGTGACAGCAAATGATATGAGATCTAACTTGCAGGTCTCATGTTCGAGTTAAGATATGCTCACCTTGTAATAGCCTGGAATAACCAAGGTCTTACTAGTTTAACTCAAGCCCGTAAAGAGGGTCTAAAGAGAATAAGATTTACTCGAATTCAAAAAATAAAATCAAGAGAAGAAGATTACGACTCGTGCCATCATGAACCAAAAAAAAATATATATATATTTATGTATGTATGTATACGATGAACAATTAAGTGTTACAAATTACAAAATCGATCTGAAAAATGAAGAATTGGATGTGATATTGCAGAATCTTGAGTGTTTCAAAATGACCGTTTCAGGTTTTTGAAATCTACTGAGTCAATGCATTCCAGTCCAGCTCTGTAAGGATTCATCAGTTTCAGAAGTTCTGTCGTCTTCTCTTTTGTCTCCTCTCCACAGCCAAGCTGTAAGAGCAACACCAGCTTCTGAAACAGGCCTACTTGGAGAGCCTCAACCATGACATTCTCTTCATGGTTCCTGCTAAGCTTCCACATGGCAGAAACTGAAGACTGCGTTGCCAATTCTGAGACCCTCAGGATTTTCTTCACCAGGACTGGAAATGTTAGAGCATTCCTGTACGCCTCTTCTCTTCCTTCTTCACAGTCACAAAGCCTGTCAAAAACACCCAACGCTTTCTCGCTCAGGCTCCTTTCTGAGTGTATAATAACTTCTAATAACACTGAAACCAGGCCCATCTCCACGAATTCTGATTTGAACTTTACGCTGGTGGAAGAAGGAGACGACACCAGATAGAATATCACCATAAGAGAAGCTTTGGTGATTGTTGGGCAAATTGGGTGTTTGATGAACCCAGATACAACCTCGCTCACCTCATCAATGGCTTCCAAAGCTTCTACCTGTTTTTGGCCCACAGAAAGAAGTTCTCTTAATGCTATCATGGAGTCTTGCTTCACCGAAAGATCTCCGCATTTCAAGAACCACACCAGGCAGCGTAAGGAATCGTCCGATCCTAAACGCGCTTGCGCTTCTGAATCAAGTGAGTGTTTGAATATAGGAAACATCCATTTCATGCAAGATAATATCTCCTCCAGCACGTTCGCATTTCTTTCGAAAGAGTCCCTCGCAAATGCATCAAACGCGGCTGAAAACACGCTGATTGCTCCGTTCGCCACCACACACCGCCGGTCACGCTCGCTTTCACCACCCCATTTCTTGATTTGCCGCACCAACTCCAGGCACCCTACTCCGTTCAAACGCCTTGTCGAGTCCTCCAAACGGAAAAGAACCTCCGAGACCTGAGCTTCCGAAACCGGAACTCGAGGTGTCGGGATTCGCTCGACGCCGTGGGTCCGGTTCGCCACACCCCACTCTTGAATCATTTTCCTAAGACTATGGTTAGGAATCTGATCAAAGCTCCTCAGCACTTGATTCGTTACCGGGCAAGTAAAATTCCCGCCCTCGAGCCACGTTTCTATGCTATCCCGATCATATGTTATCCCAGAAGATAATGTGACGGGATCCTTCATAAGATCAAGAGATATTGGGCAACGAAACTGGTTTGGAATCACCAACTCCTCGACTTTAAGCCTCTTTTCTTGAGGAGATTTCCTCCTCCTCCAATGAAAAACCATATTTTCTTTTGCTTGGACAAGAATCTATGTACTTCTGCGCGCCTTGTTTGTGAAAAATATACAGAATGGTTTGACGACGTACGTTGCTGATGATCGAGAGATTTTTCTTGCAAGTGATGAAATTATTATGGCAATGGGTTTGGTGTGGCTGGGTTTTATAGCAGAGAAACACGGTGGGAAACATGGGGCTAAGAAGAGTAGGCTTTCCAGATTTTTGACGCCGCGTCTAAGGTTTGGACCTTGAAAGGAGAAGCGTTCAAATTGATGAATAGTTTTCGTAAATACATACATAAATAAACGAGAACGAAAGCTAGTAAGTTCTCGATATTATTTATTATTATTTCTTGAATATTGAATGTTGAATGTTTGAAAGAGAAGTCGTCAATTGTTGTCGTTTTGACGCGTTCCATGAAGACTGTCGTTTCCTTTTCTTCTTCATAAAAGCTTTCGCCACGCTTTTTAGTTTTTATCAATTTCTTTTTCTTTCTTTTTTCAGAAATACCAAATAAATGTTGTCTTCAATGGATTCGTAGTTGGGTTTTTTTTATCCATTTCATTTACTTTTCTTCGGATTTTTTTTATCATTAAAATGTTTTGAACACAATGGTTTAATATATGAATAATAAATCTTTAAAAATTATTTAAGAATATTTTTTTTTATTAACGTGGGTGTCTGGGTTAGCTTGTGCACGCATCGCTTAGTCCCACGGGTCCTGAAATTAACGACCATATAAATCTCTAGTGATCATCATATTAACAACCACAAGACTCGAACCTGACAGAAATTTTTAATCTATATTTAAATCATTGTAGAATAAAATAAAGGTTGTTTGATTAAGCTTTTGAATTATTATTTTTTTGGAAATTGATGGTGGAAAATATTATTTAAACTAAAACTATTATAGTCTACTAACTAAGCATTTGGATTGAAATTTTCTTTTGCTGGTTTGAGAGGAAGATTAATGATATTATAATGTTTGATGCCAAATATTGTTTTATACATTTAAGAAACTTTGTCTTTCTTAAGGAGCTTCTGAAGCTCCTCTATTATTATTATTATTATTATTATTATTATTTTAGTTTTAAACATTTTTTACTCTTGCAATTAGATCTTTTTATAATATATGGAGATGAGACTATACATTAAATTACAAGTATAATAATAATAATGAAAAAAAAAACTAAGAGATAGAAGACTACAAAGTGAAACATGGATAACATTTATCATTACTAACTCCAACTTCGTTATAATTTTTATTTTGATGCACTAATTATTTTTATTTATTTATTTATTTATCATTGAGTTAGAGAGAAGCTCATCTAAAAATGATCGATCAAGAGTAAAAGTTGTTTTTTTTTATTATTATTATTTTGACAACATAATCAAGATTGGTATCAACTGATTATTTTTTTTCTATGAGAGGAGTTTAAAGGTCATCGCAAATATCTAGTCTTATTTTTTTTTATTTGAATTTAGTTTTTTAAAATAAATTTATTTTAAATATTATAAATAAATTTGATTAAGAATAGATTGAGTTATTATTTTCAATTGAGTTTAGAATTTAAAAATTAAATTAAAAATATCTTCATTACAAAATTATATTTGATTCAAGTGGAGTAAGTTATTCCAAAAAGAGGATTTGAATAATACTATTCTAAGTATAATCAAATAAATATCATAATAGCATGATAACTTAAGTTCATCCAAATCAATCAAAGATATTGTTGTTTAATTAATTGGAAAAAATAGCTTGGATGCACTAAGAATATCGTGATTAAAAATCTACATATAAATAGAAAATATATTAGCAATTCTTACACCTTTTTCTATTGAAATAAACAAGTAATCACTATTATTATAATCGAATGGATTCAAAATGTGAAAGGGTTTGGCCCAAATCAAATATAGAGGCCAGACAAGTTTCATACAAATTACAAAGTGGACGGAAGTCTAGCACTTGCATAAAGTGTTTATTATTTATTTAAAAATATATTAAAATAATATTTTATATTTTTTAAAAATTATTTTTGATATCAGTGTATAAAAATGATCTAAAAACATCTAAAAAAATTTAATTTAAAATAAAAAAAATTTCAATTTATTTTTAAAACACAGTAACACCCCAAAAGCCGACCTCAAAACTGCTTCTCTCAAACCACTTTTTTTTTTTTAATCCTTTTTTACGCACCTCTCATAAATAGATAAATCAGAAACCTAAAGGCATGCAAACAGATTAATCTTTTTTCGATGATCAAACCAGATGAAGTGAAGCTCCTTTGAATAAATAAGAGACGAAGAATACACAAGCTCACAAGCTCTCAGGGTACAAGAAGTGCCAAAAACATTGCTCTGACCAGTTCCATGATTCACAAAAGCTGGTTTTATTCGTAATTAACAGGACACTATACAAATGGATAAATTCACCCAAAGAATATCACCAACTCCCTGAATCAGATTGCAATCGACCATGATCCTGATAACATCACACATCAATGTCAGATTTACCTCGCTATAATTTCCAAGTTGGTTCATAGAGATGCCTATTCCTGTCTGATAAATGGAGAGTAGCTCATTTCTGTGCTATAAAACGAGTCGTCCATAGGGATTCCGTACAAGTTATTATTCTTTTCTTCATCCCACTTGAGGACCTCCCTTATGAACTTGAATGCTTCGTCAACTGAAGGCCGTTCCCTGGCTCTGGTCTGATACACAAACAGCTTTTGACCAGTAATTGAAAAATATAACTCCTTGAATTTCACCGCCACATAAAAGTAGGCTTGCTGAGCCAGGGTTTGACTATTATGATGGGGCTTCACTGGCTTGAAGTCCTCGAGCCACTCGCAAGCCGACAAGGGAACATGGCTGACCTTGTCCTCCAATTCATCGTACTTGTTCAGCAAAAGCACAAATGGGGTTTCCCTAAAACAAGGGTGCCTAACCAGGCTCTCAAACAATTCTCGACTAGCAATCATTTTGTTACAGGGGGTACCTGTACCATGAGCCCAAATCTGGTCGTAGTCGTTTAATGCCACGCAGAAGATGATTGCCCGCACATCTTCAAACATTTCCAGCCATTTGCAACCATCACGCAATCCCTTTGAGTTTATGCGAATTAGTTGGTACCTGAGGCAATGGGAAATTTCCAGAGAGATGACAGAACATTACTTTCAGCAGCAGCGAGGGTAAAAATGATGCAAACAGAATGAAGATTTTACTTGGTCAAGGGAGGTGTACAGTCAAAGTTTTCATTGTATGTCTCCGACATGGGACTTCTATCATCAAACGAGAATTCCATGCAGGCAAGACTGTTATTGTGTGTGACTCCTTCAGCATATAAAATGTCCTTCTCTGAAGGTTCATATTCATTGCTTGACATCTCAATGACCTGCAAAAAATAACAGCATAATGCACCAACTTATTAAGTTTGGAGTGGAAAAGATAATTTTACAGTCAGATAATATCAAAAATCATTTGAACTCAAAAGCTTAACCTTTGAGATGAGACCTAGGAAAGGTTTTACAATATTCAATAACATTTAAAAACAAGAAAAAAAAATCTGTGCAACCCTTCATTAAATTCCCTCATCAATTTTTATCAAAAAAGAAAATTCCTTCATCTATTTGTACAAGGGATTTCATTTCTGCTAATGACGATGTTATTTTTATAAGGGAGAAGGCAATTAATTAGAACACTTCTTCTATTTTTTTAACTAAGGTAAACAGAACACTTGGTTACAAGATTCAGAAAAGTCCAGGCATAACATCTAAATGATACACATGAACACCAACATAAAATTCATTTCTTACCACATAAATATCAGACATCTCAAAGTCAAGCATGTGAAAAATACAAAAATTGTATTATGGAATGTTATTGAATCGGTACTTTCATCTAGTCAAATTGTGTCCAGATTGCATGGACAGTTTGGCATTCATGTTTCTTTTCTCGACTCTTCCATCAACAAAGTTATAATGTCCACTTGTCTAGGTAAGAGATTGACATAGATACTGATGCCACCTCATTATTCTTGGTTTTCTTTTTGGGTTTACTATCCACGGGGTTTTCCATATATGTACTGGAACAAGGACAAAGGAAACTGAATCTGAATAAACATGATTTGGAGAGCTACCCGGTAAAATTGCAGTAGTCTTATATATATAACTGAGAGATACATTTGGCACAAAGAAAAACATTATGTATCTAATCTAATTAATCCTCATTTCAAAAACCCCAGAAACAAGAAGAGAAAAGGAGCTGAAAAAAGGCATTATATGGAGCTAGACAAAAAGAACATGGACAGCTTTTAACTGCTTGTAAATAAACAAGGCCAAAGTAGAGATGCTTGAGGTATACCTGATCTAAGAAATATTTAGATACAGCAGGAAGATGATGCAATTCTTCCCTTCTCTTGTATGTTTCCTGAATGGCAGGGTCCTTCCACACCTCATCCACAATAGGAGCATACTCTCGTGTTGCAGCAGGAAAAAATGCATCCAAATCTCCCGTTGACATGATATCTAATAACCAGTCCGAAAAATGCTTGAACCTTTGATTAATGGAGTAGATGCATTTCTCACGTGTTTCAACATCTCTTGCACCTGAAATTATTTCATGCTGAACCACTTACTAAGGTTTATTATGGCCACGGGCAACATCTACTTACATTTTATGAATATGCATATCCTAATGGAAAGCAAGGCTTTCCCTGTCATAGATGGCTAATGACTAAATGCAATGTCACACAAGATGTTAAGTGAATAGAATAATCTACAACAGCTCTTGGAAATTGAGGACATCAAACAGAAACATTAATGACTTATATGACAAATTAAAGTAACTATCATGATGTTTCCAAACAACAAAGTAGATGAGAGAGAGAGAGAGAGAGAGAGACCAAGATCCAAGTGCAGATATTGGATAAGTCACACAAAGGCATCATTTGATCATGTTGTAGCCTTTTTATCTAGTTTTCTGTATTACGTAAACATGAAGGTGAATTCTTACTACCCGTCAAAGTCTCTTGAATATAGATATATTCCTTCATGAGCACTTCATCTCTAAAGCTTCGACATAAAAACTAGCTATTGTAGAGTATCCTAACAGGGCCCCACCAATTTGTTAAAGAATTATCTCACCTAAAAACTTAAGCTGTTAGGTGAGACTCCAGAATATGATTTATATTATTCTCTAACACCCCCCTCAAATGAAAGCTTTTTGGGCTTGAAACTTGCACAGACTCGCACTACCTTGTGCTTGATTTGTATCAAATAGAATGAAGGTAGTGAGATTCGAACTCGTAACTGTTAGGTCAACAAGGCTCTAATACCATGTCTAGAAACCATCTCACCTAAAAGCTTAACTAAATTTATGTTCCTAGTCTCCCATGAGATATTTACCATTTTCCACTTTTATTTTCAAGCTAGATTTAGTAACAACATTTTGCTTTGTGTTCTCCATGATATTAGAGACTAGTAACCAAGTTTGTTAAAAAGAATATAAGCACTGCCTCTAATAAGATGAATCAGGATCTAAGGTTATGCTTGTGAAAAAGTTCATCGTTTCTGATTTTTCACCAAAGAGAACAATTTATCTCATCTGATGTAGCATGCAATTCCTTTCCAAAATGAATGTTCCCTCTCTGTGATGTAAGCAACCCTATAATAAGATAACTCCTGGGTGAAATTTTACATGATATAATATTTATTATGTAACTCTTAAGTGTTGATGTCATATTTTCCCTGCCAGTAAAAAAAAAATCACATCCAGCCTGATTGTTTACATTTCTTGCTCTCGCATGGATTGCATTGATATGATGGATTAACATTTGGAAGATAGGTCGATTAACCGTGACTTGAAGCAAGCTAGTAAGGAGTTTGGCTCAGTTATTTGGTACATATGGCTTAAAGTTGACAATACCAGGTCTGGTCTTTCAACTCTAAGAAAGAGATTGAATGAAAACGTTCATACTCAAGAGCCTGGATGTGATTTTTTTACGGGAAGTGAGAAAAATGTTGCCAACCAACTCAGAAGCAATGGCTTGTAGCATATATTTAATCAATACAGGCCTTATCTTGTTGCTACAGTGCAAGACCGTCTACTTAATTAACAGAGTATCCTGCTAATTTAGTCGGCAGTCTTACACTCTAGCAACATGACGATGCTTGTATGAATAAGATGGAGCTAAATTGAGAATCTTTTGAATTAGTCTACTCAAATATCAGCAGAACAGATACAAATAGCATTTTCTTTTCTGGTAACACAATAACCACATCCTTGGCCCTCCGCAAAAGCTTTTAGAATATTGACTCCACTTTTGTATGATTTTCGTGTCTATTTCTTTTGTATTAACTAATCATTTTTCAGCATGCAATTTTGTGTTTTTTCAAGACAGTGAAATTCATATTATTTTATTAATGGAAGTTTCGGCAAGCTCAATTCGTGCTTTATTTTCATTAAATTAAAATATTGGCAACAATATACAATGTCCTTGCACTTATCTTCTTGAAAAAATTAAAATTCATTTGAAAAAAACCACACTTTTCATTTGATTTTAACTATCTAGCCTATCAATCAACAATCCTATGATTAGAAAATGTTTGCATATTTCTTCAAATCTAGGAAAACTTAAAGCAAAAGTAAACATAGTTCTATGATCTATTATAGACTAGAAAAAGAAGACAAAAATAATAGTATTGAGACCTGAAGCACATTCTTCAGAATTTACTGTAGCATCACTCTTCTCCATCAGAGCCTCCTCTTCAAACCTCTCTCGTCCTTCAAGCAATATGCTAAGATATCTGTACATGTTGCTTTGAATCATGAGTTTGATGTCCTGCAACTCTTCAGGGGTAAACTTATTCCCATATAAAAACTTGCTCTGTTCCATTGAAATAAAAAATAATAAATACAATAAGTATCAAGCCAACACCCATCTCCATGCAAAGAATTGTTGCGAGTAAAGCAGAAGATCAGAAGAATAATGTGCTAAAAACCATTAGAAGTAGAGAATATTGTCCTTTTCTAAACAGCTATGACATTAATATATCAATAATTAATTAAGTGACATATACATGATGGATATCATCTGTGAGACCCAAATAGCCAGTTAAAGAATAACCCAAATAAAAATGATTGTTTCCAGTATTGAGCTAACAGTTTATATACTATGTAAGAAATTCAAAACTTAAGCAATGGCCTAAATATACCAACTACTCAAATTGCATACATAGCTTCCCATAGCTTCTACCAAGTAAAAGTAAGTAACAGTGATCAATTAAAGAGAGAGGTAGTTGTTTCAAACAAACATTTAAAGTTAAGCGTGTTTGCTGTAACAATGGCAGCAACATAAAATGTTGAAAATAATAAACAAAACCTAATAGATTGAATGTTTGTGGTAAAATTCTAATCGAAACAAAAACAATTAAACATGAACTTACCTGCTTGAAAATGGTACTAGTTCCAGATCCCTCTAACCCAAATAACAGAAGTTTATGGATCCTTCCTTGCTCCAAATACTCAGGCACAGACCTTCCTGAAAAGGTAGTAGGATCTTCTTTTGGCCTGTTAGGATTTTTTCCAGGTGGTACAGGCAATGAAAATAACGAACAGATGAAACGAGTAGATGCCTGCCTACCAAAAATCAGATGACAACTGTATAAAATTCAATTCAAAACCATTGGTTTAATTTCAAATATAGAACTGAGGAGAGGGATGTTATCTGAGATTAAGAGATAACCTTTCCCCATATGTTTCCCTTTATATTATTTTGGCCTTCTTCCTCATAAGATCCATCATCATACACCCAGAAATGAGTATCCTTGGGGCACTGTACGTTCGCAAGCTGAAATGAATGTCAATTTAAGCAATGAGACCAAAGCCTGACCTCAACTAAACCATCACATGCAACCAATGAAGTATAGGCAAACCTATCATAAAACTGCAAAGCACAAATGTAAGGACATCAAATATCAAATTTAAAACAGCATATCATCAGCTTCCAATACTGTGCCACTTTAGGAACAAACAAGAACTAAGACACCAAGGGCATGTTTGCTTCTGCAAAATTATCCAAATCTTCAGAAATTTTTCAAAGATACAGAAAATATTTTAATGGTTAGGAATGAGAAATAAAAAAATCACTCTTTCATACAGTTTTGTTCTCCTTTTGTCAATAAGGGAATATCAAAGTAGGATGTTGATCTCCTAGAGGAGTGAATTTCTAGGGGGAAAAAAGTTATCATTGCACTTTGCACCAAATGAAAATATAGCAAGTTCTAGCTCCTATAGGTAAAATGTGTTAGCATAGTAGCAGGTGTTTGCAGTATTTATCACACCAAGTTCTTCCCTAAGATAGTTCATAGATGAGATTCTATTATCAAAGTTTCTCTTTCCATGCATGCCTCCAATTTTTATTAACTGAGTTATCTATCTCAGGTCAACTTCCTCCCAAGTTGAAAGGTTTCTTCCTTATCAAACTTTAGGTCAACTTGACTGTGTATGAACTTCTCTAAAACCATTCCTTATATCATATAACCTAGTGCTACAGTACTCAGAACTCATGCAAATTATGACTATAATTATGCATTGCAAGCGTGACTAGCTACAAACAAAAGATTCGTAACAGTCATGTATAGTATTTAAACGTATAATCCACACACCTCATCCCCAACAAAAGCACTAGGCTTTCAAAACTTGGTTTTGCCACAATTACTAAATCATTGAAAATCAATTGTACACAACATGATGCATACACAAAGAAATAAAGATACCTTCAACACTCTGAGCTCAGTCCTGGTAATGTCGCGGCCATTTATGTAAACCTTTGTATTTCCATTACTAGCATCCGGCCTAAGCTTACCCCCAACATTCAATTTGGAAGTAATTATCCTATCTGGTTTCTCTCCCTCCTGAAATCAATAACAGAAAAAAAAACTATTAACAAAAACAATTACCCATCTCAAAACCCAAATAAACTTTAACACTCTTTATTTCACCTTCCCCCAAAGCCCCGAATCCTTATCATACCAATACTTGCCAGGCTTCAACTTCTGCGGCGGCAACGCACACCCCAGAACCTCAGCCAGTTCCTCTTGTCTCAACTGCCTCCCATTGACAATCAACTGCTCCGGTCTCAACTGATTCGCAGAACACTCCTTTTCCGCCTTCATTATCTGTCTAACCTCCAACGGACTACAAACCCTCGCCAAAATCCTCGAACACTTGCCTAAACTCGACCTCTTCGATTCATCAATCGGCTTCCCAATACAGCTCACACACTTCCTCCCCTCTGGCATTGATCCCATCGCTTTCAGCAAGCAATAACTACAATACCTCTTCTCACAGGCCAAACACGATTCCCGCTCCTTCCATCTATTCTTCTTTCCACACCTGCTACAAACGCCACCCTTCCTCCTCTTCACTCCTTTCGTTGTACTGCTTAAATCAGCATCCGTCGCTGTGGTGGAATATCCACCCTCCTCCTCCTCATCCCATTCCTCAGTCTCCGAATCTTTCGGCATATTAAACGTAACGGCATTCCCCCGCCTTCCTTCATCTCTTCTATCAACTTCCTCTTCCTTTTCTTTTTTCTCATAATTTCCTTCATCAACCTCTACTCTTGCTGGATAAAATCCTCTTGCGGTACCGTTTTGTTTACTGAATCTGGTGAATTTTGAAACTGGAGTGTTTGATTTTGATTTCGATTTCGATTCTTCAGTAGAAGCGAGAGAGGAAGTCCGAAAGGAGGGTGAATTAAGATTCAACGGATCGATGCGAGGGACTTCGTAAGGAATTGGCGGGCCTTCATATTCTACTGCGATGGAGTAATCGAGATGATCTTCGTCAGGTAATGGTGCTCCTGCTGGTAGCATCTTCCGTATCATTTGTTCCCACTCGCTTTCTTGTTCTGTAGTCGTTGACATTGAGGGTTTTGTTTGTTTGATTGATGGGAAACTGAGGGGAAACTGTGGAGAAAAGAGAAATATGGTAAGAAGGGTCGGAGAGAGAGAGAGGCGCGGTTGAGTAACGGAAGAAGAGTCAACTCGCCGGCGGTTGTTATGATTCCGTTATATTTGACGTGACTAATGATGTGTGATAACGATGAGTAAGTCCTCCATTTATGTTAGAAATTTCATGTCAGTACCGTATCTATAAATCTTCCTATTTACTATTTAGTTTTCATGGACATATCGATTAAATCCCTCGATAACATTTTTTTAATTAAAAAATACCATACAGTTAAATCCCTTAATATTTTATAACTCAAAATTCCATAAATATACATCAAATTGTCAAGCTCTTACTCATGCAATAGGTTCGTTCTAAAAAAAAGTAATTCAATTTAGTTAATAATTAATTATTCTCTTAAATTTTATAAATACATTTATTTGGGAAAGATTATAATTAGTTCATTAGATCATATAATTTAGTTGACTAAAAAATTTACCTTTGTCTTTTTAAGTTGTAAGAAATCCCAAAATTGAGTCTTTTTCTTAACGAGAATCCAAAACAACAAGTTTTTATTATTATTATTTCTGTGCTCTAAAAACATGGACAAAAATGTAAATTGCAAACGATGCTATGGGCTCTAGATGGTTTACTTGAAAGAAAGGAGGCTGGAACTGCAGTGTTTGTAACATACAGGGGACTGGTTTGATATTTACCATAATTGGGGTATTGAAATGTAGTTGGCTAGAAGCTTGGAGAGGGGTGGACATTGGACAGAGGCCGGGTGGGCTGTATAAAGTATAAACTATAAAGACAGAAGTAGAAGGTCGAGGGAGCAAGTACAACTGTGTCTTAGTTTATTTGTTGTTGGACTTTTGTTGTTAGCCAGCTCATTGTTAGGTTTTTTCCTCTTATTTATCAAGTTTAAAATAATTATCCTATTTATAACCAGTCAATTATTTAAAATACATTATACCCACAATCCACTAATGATCACTTGTCACGACTCTTTCTATAACATTTAATAAGATTTATTTACATGCATAATTCTTTTTTATCAGTTTGGATTGTGTAATTGCGATCCGAGTAAGAGATATTTTTCAAATGTATTTTTTTATAAAAAAAATTATTTTTATTTTTTATTTTAAATTAAAAAAATAGTGATTTTAGATTTTATATGTTATGTCAAAAATAATTTTTAAAAAACTAAAAATTATTATTTTAATATATTTGTGAACAAAAATACAGTTTCAAAAATAACGTTAATCGCACTTCTAAAACAAGCAGTAAATATACAAAGAATAAATAATAATAAATGTATTAATTCCAAAAAAAAATCGAGTTGTAAAGCTGGTTTTATTTCATAGAAAATATAAGGTTAAATATTTGTTTCAGTTTTAAATTATTCAATAAAATTTTAATTAATTTGAATCATTAAAATTAAATTTTATTTTGTCAAATCAAATATTAATTCATTATCAAAACTTATTTTTAACATCGCAAGAGCATCATATAAAACCAACTCAAACTAAAAAATGAAACTCAATCTCAAGTTAATTTAAGAAATATCTTGGGTAATTATTGCAATTCATAGTGAATTGTATCTTTTTTATACATTATATTTTCATAATTGTTTTTTAATATTTCTTCTATATCATATTGTTTTATGTGTTTATGATTTTAAATATCATTTTATGATTTATCAAGTATTAATTTTAAAAAATTGAATTATAATTATTAAACTAAAAGTAAAGCTTGATAAAAAAAAACAAATAAAAATACCATAAAATAAAAAAGAAGAAAAGGATGTCAAAGAAAATAAACATTTAGGTGGTTCAATGTTTATAATTCAAATATAATTTCATAATTTAATTAACATGATTTTTTTTTTGTGAAACAAAGCCATACTTGTTAAATTATATGAAAAAAAAATATTCAAAACAAATAGAGAAAGAAAAAAAAATAAAGAAAAGAAAAGAATGAATGAATGAACCGGAGGAAAAAAAAAAAGGTTTGAGGTGGTCAATATGTGAACAGATTTTCAACTCAATTATTTTAATTTTTTATAATATAATATAACTATAATGTTTTTTATAATAATTAAACCTATGATGGCAAAAAAGAAATTAACTAAAACCCAAGGGATTAAAAACTTATACAGCAACATGAGCAAGGTTTTATCACAATCTAACGCTTATAAAACTGAGCTTCGTCCCCCATTTATATAACCACTGTAACCCGCCTACCACAGCTGACCAACGTCATATCCACCAGCTCGCACAAACAACGAACACCTACAATACATTCATATCTCGCTCTCCTTTAAGAAAAAATATATTTTTTTCCATCTTTTGACATATAAAATTATTGATCTTATTTCAACTGCTTGAAGAGGTAAGTATGCATCACCGAATTCAAGCTAGAATCATTAACCTATTTGTTTTTTAAGGGATTTTGATGGAACCTTACAAATTTTTGGGGTTTGTAGAGAGGTGTAAATGGAAGCAGCTACAGCAACTTTTATTGGATCTTCAATTGGGATACCTCGACCTGCAAAATTTGTTGCTAGATTGGGTTTTTTAGCTACCAATGGGCAAGATTTTGTGCGTTTTCCTATTAAGGTGCTACCGATTAGTCTTTTTTTGGGTTTTGGATAATGGCTTTCTGAGTTTATGTATGAATTTTGTGTCCAGTGATAATTCATGGATAATCTATAGTATAAATTTAAAAGCTCTATTTTTTTTTCTATGATTCAATTTAGTTCTTGCGGATGCATGCCTAAGTGTAAATGAAGTATTATGTTTTATGCAAAATATTTGTTATAAGAGATGGATTCCCATGTGTAATGTGTTGGTTTGTTGTCCAAAGAAGAAGCATTTAAGAATGTCTTGCTTGAAATTTCAGCAAGTTTGAAATTTATTTGGGTTTCATGAGGTTATTTAAAACTTACGTTGTTGTTGTTGTTTTAGATGTTATATGGTTGGAAAGCTGGAGTTTGATTCCCATTTTCCTGTTTTATTTTGATGCAGCATTATTCTTCAGTTTCATTCTCTAAGCCAGGTCATAGGAGAGTGGCATATGGACTCAGGAGATGCATGGAAGTGAGAGCATCATTGTCGTCGTCCTCAGATTCATCAGGGTCGATTGCATCAATTGCTCCACTTCAGCTTGAATCTCCAATAGGGCAGTTCTTATCTCAGATTTTGATTAGTCACCCGCATCTTGTGCCAGCAGCAGTGGAGCAGCAGCTTGAGCAACTTCAAACTGATCGTGATGCTGAGACGCAAAAGGAAGAGCCTTCTGCTACTGGGACTGATTTGGTATTATATAGGTTAGTTTTATGATATTTCTGTATACATGTGGTTTATAGCTCCTGCTGTTGATGCAAAAAGTTGAGTCTGATGATTGGTTTTTGAAACTATTAGGAGAATTGCTGAGGTGAAAGCTAATGAGAGGAGAAAAGCTCTAGAAGAGATTTTGTATGCATTGGTTGTGCAGAAGTTCATGGATGCCAATGTTTCTTTGATACCCACCATGGCCTCCTCTTCCACAGACCCATCAGGTGGAGTGGATGCCCGGCCAAGCCAAGACGAGAAGCTTGAGCTTCTACACTCTCCTGAAGCCTATGAAATGATTCAGAACCATCTAGCTCTCATTTTGGGAAATCAGATGGGAGATTCTACTGCTGTTGCTCAGATAAACAAACTCAGGGCTGGACAGGTGTATGCAGCTTCTGTGATGTATGGATACTTCCTAAAGCGAGCCGATCAAAGGTTTCAGCTTGAGAAGACGATGAAAATCCTCCCAAATGCTGTGGATGAGGGAGAAACCAATATTCATAAAGCTGCGGGTCAGGATGTGAAAGCTGGTGGAGGGGTAACCTATCATGCTGTGTCTTCCCATCCTGAAGCCTTTTCTGATGGTATCAGTCCTGGAGGATTCGGACATGGATTAAAGGCTTCACGATTGCGGAATTATGTGATGTCTTTTGATGGGGAAACACTTCATAGGCATGCAACAATAAGATCAAAAGAGGCTGTTAGCATTATTGAGAAGCAAACTGAGGCCTTGTTTGGAAGACCTGAGATTGTCATAACACCTCAAGGGACTATTGATTCTTCCGAGGATGAACTAGTTAAGATCAGCTTTGGTGGTTTGAAAAGACTTGTTTTGGAAGCCGTAACTTTTGGTTCTTTCCTCTGGGATGTAGAGAGCTATGTGGAATCAAGGTACCACTTTGTTCTGAATTGAATAATGCTCAATTGCATGCCTGCCTAAACGAATTTGTAGTACAGTGCTTGTGATCTGCACAATAGGTCTCGAGTTCGAATCAGAAACATGCATCTCTTGTAAGAGTCCTGGGACAGCTGGGATTTACTCGCTTACCTGTACCCCACAAAGTGTGTTTTTCGAGAGTAAGGTTTCCTCGAATCTAAAAAAAAAAAGAATTTGTAGTAGAGGCACCACTTATCAAACTTAAATGATAAGTATGACTGTAAATTTGGCGATAACTATTGAGAAATTTGTGCTAATTTTTCTGTACATGGTTTTGATGTTCTGTTTTCCTGTCGTGATCTGCATCTGTGCATTACCACCTGGAGTGTTATTCTGTTTAAAGTTCATCTTCTAACTCTTTTTTTTTAATTTCCAGAATTACAGTCAATATTTGCATGAATTCTGTAACTGCGATGCTTGGAATTATCTGTCATAAACATGAGTTTGGCCGCAATAAAATAATTGCTTGGTTTATATGAAATTAAGTGGTTTAATTAATAATGTGGTAGAGATAAATCATGCAGTTTATTTCCAAACAAATCAAATATTGAAAGGATCAAAATCAAGAAGAAAAAAATTGATTTTTTCCCCCAACATATTTGGCATGTGGGTGAACTCGTCAAACTTATGAACCAGATAATCTAAATTAACATGTCAAACTTGTGAATTATCCTCGTGTGAATAATGAAAAATATCACACCATTTAGTTTTTCTTATAATATAATAACTATATACTAAAAACATTGATTTTCTCCCTAAGGCAAGCTCACATGTAAAATTTGTCTCTTGTAAAATGCAATTAAATCAACACTATATGTGACTTTGGGTGTGTTTGGCGTTTTTGTTAGATTATGATTTGTTTTAAAAATGAATTATTGTCAGATTTTAGATTGTTTTCTATGTTTTTAAATTATTTTGTTGCGTTGATATCAAAAATAAATTTAAAAAAAAAAAAAAAGTATTTTGATGTATTTTCAAATTAAAACACTTTAAAAAATAACATTTATCATTCAATCTCGTCAAAAGACTAATCATTAAGTAGTTTTAAAGTGTGTGTAAAACACCTTGATTTTATTAATTTGGTGATCCTAGATGAACAGATTTAAAGTGTGAAGAAATTTGCCAAAAAAACATCATAAAATGCAATCTTTAAAGTTCCAAGGACATGAAGCCTTTCCCAGCATAGTAAAATTTGACTTCATCTATGCTGAGGTTATTTTAAAAAACATGCCTTGTAATGTTTCCAAGAAATGATTATACCCATCTATGTACATATCACCATTCAAGACGTGGTTTGTTAGAGAAATTTGTATACGTAGTGTGTCTGTGCAAGAGTATGGTTGTGGTTGTTTTTTAAAATATTTTTATTTAGAAATATATTAAAATGATATTTTAAAAAAAAATCATTTCTAACATCAGAAAATATATAAAAGTACCAAAAAAAATAAATTAAATTAAAAAATAAAAATAAATAAAATTCATTTTTTTTTCGAAATCACTTTTCGAAGCATGTTTTGTTAGTGAAATGAGTTGCGCATATATATATAAAGAAGTATCTGATATTAGAATCTTGCTACCTGAAATCGTGAGCTCTTCAAACACCGAGCAGGCTGCTGAAACAGGGGCAATATAAATGGAATCCCGGTGGACCGGGTTGCTCCTTCAGCGCATCTAAATGATTTCGTTTCGATTGGTGTTTTTTTTTTTTTCAATTAGAATCAAAATATTTTGGTGTATTTTTGCGTGTTGTTTCAAGTTTGTATTATATATATATATTCAAAAAATAGTTCAATTCTAAAAATAAAATTATTTAGAATTGTGCAATTTAATCAAAAAAAGACATAATAAAATGATTTTTCTGAATAAAATTATGAACATGTATAATATTATGAGAATGTCATCATCAATCTCGCAAGATCATTACATTCTCTGATTGCTCTGAAATCTTAACATAATATATATAAATATGTTAAGAGACTCATCGTAAAATTTCATCTCAATCTAACGGTCAGATTAAGAGATATGATTGATATTGTAAAATTATTTATTATTTTAAAAAAACACTATATGACCGAAACAGAACGGACGGAACCAAACCGGAATGTTCCGACCGAAATTTGGACAAAATTTCCGAAACGGACCAAAATTTTAAGTGAGGTAAAAATTATGTTGTTTTATTTCTTTTTTTACCTAGTACAAAACGTTTTGGCCGTTTCACCCCAAAACAAAAACAAAATTAACAACATTGCCACAAACTGCGTAATGCAATAAGATAATTGTTGGTACATTGCTAAGCATATTGGCTTGTGCAGAGGAATGATGGCACGAGCAAGAAAAATTGCTAATGATACTGCTTAGAATCTCTAAAAGCTCAGCAATACCAATGTAGTTCTCAGTCTCAGAAATAAACTGATAGAAAATGTTCTTGATAGCTTTCCTGATAAACAGATAAACTAAGGAGAGGAGAGGCAGAAGGAATCAGTTGTTAGGTTATATGGAAAAAAAATTATTTGGTGTTTCATAGGCTAGTCCCTCCCTCACCATAAGCTGTTTTTGCTAGACATGGCTTAGCTTAACTATACTTGCCCCACTTCAAATTCCACAAGAAATCACCGTTAAAATATCGAAATATAGTGACTCATAAGAATTTTGGTAAAATCCAGCACCAAGAGTATAATTATCTCAACAATAAATTAATAATAATCAATTCCAACATCTTCAAAATTTCTCAAGTAAGGCTAGGGTCAATACTCTTAGTGCGTGTTATTAACAAACCACACTTCGTATTCCTTGATATGGTATTAAAGCCTAGTTGATTCTATGGTCACGATCTTTACCACTATTATTTTATTTAATAAAAATTAAGTACAAGATAGTGTGGGCTTGTATACAAGTTTCAAGCTTAAAGAGTTTTCACTTGAGAAAGTGTGTTCAAAAAATGATATAAATCATATTTCAGGATCTTATCTAATAGTTTAAACTTTTAAATAAGATGGTTTCCGCTGCTGATTGATTTGGGTTTCTCCCAACAAAATTAGTAACATACACATGGAATCAGGCCCTCCATGTGAGATCCATTGAAGTGAAATGGTGACAGAAACCAGCCACGATATCCTCGGAAGGAGAGCTTTTCAGGTGGTAAAGATGGGAACTCAAGCAATCAATGTGGTGATCAATGGACGACACAAAGAAGAGGATGACTAAATTGAATCCATGCATTTTCAGGATAGAGATTCTTTCGGGGGAAAAGATTATTACTTGAATAGAAGGACCAGATTCATCCATATCCACTTTCCGGGAAACTTCTTACTTTGTCTCGTTCAATGCAAAAGATATGAAGTTTGTCACATCTCCATGGATGGACAATAAATTCGAGGAACGAAGATGGGTGCCACTACTTAACTTGACATGTAATCAATAATGAAATGTTACTGTAGTCCATCACTATTGAGCATAGGACTTGTCAATTTCTCTTGTTGATTATGGCCTCCCACCAATCTCACCCAAGGATGTCAATCTTGTTCTGTTTTGACTGTAATGACCGAAATGTTTTATATCGGTTAAAAAAAAGAAGATAAAACGGTGTTGTTTTCTCTTGTTGATTATGGCCTCCCACCAATCTCACCCAAGGATGTCAATCTTGTTCTGTTTTGACTGTAATGACCGAAATGTTTTATATCGGTTAAAAAAAAGAAGATAAAACGGTGTTGTTTATACCTTGAGTTAAATTTCGATTCATTCTCGAGTTTTTGGCCAAATTCTAGCCGAAACACGTAGAAATCATTTCGCCTGTGCCGTTTCGGTCAAATAGTGTTTTTTTTTTAATAATGAATAATTTTACAATATCAATAATATCTCTTAATCCGGCCGTTAGATTGAGATAAAATTTTACGAGGAGTTTCTTGATATATTTATATATATATATATCATGTTAAAATTTGAAAGCAATCAGAGAATGTAATGACCTTGCGAGATTGATGATGACATTCTCGTAATATTATATATGTTTATAATTTTGTTTAGAAAAATCATTTTATTGTGTCTTTTTAGATTAAATTGCACAACTCTAAATAATTTTATTTTTGAATTTGAACTAAAAAAAATTGAATTAATATATTTAATTATATATATATATATATATATATATATATATATATATATATATATATATATATATATATAGATAAACAGTACAACCCAAAACAACAAGCTAAAACACTCCAAAATCAAAACATTCCATTCCAATTGAAAAAACAAAATATTAACCGAAACGAAATTGACAATCTTTCGGGTTGTTGGATTCAGCTAGATTCTACCGTTCGGGTTGTTGGATTAGTTCATGTATTAAAAGCTCTGATTTACCAAAATTTTATGGGAGCAATACTCATGTTTCCTTTCCCTCTCTTTTTTTTCTTGGTTCATAAAAATTTCGTAGGTGTGTGGTAAGCAAGGGAATCCCATCAAAATCGATAGTAGCTTGATCACTTTCACCATGTTTATGAAAACGACACCTTTTTTTATGCAGAGAATGAAATTACAAAATATGACTATAACAAAGACGATCGTCCAGTTCTAGATCGTTATATTGATGAGTAAAGCAGCTTTGTTGAGTTCCATCTATGCAAAACATTGCCAGAAACATCATAAAATGCCATCTCTGCTGCACTCCGAGTCAACTGCACAGACATGAAACCTTGACCATCATAGAAGAATTTCAGCCCTTCTGTCTTCTGTTCTTTAATGTCACCCCTCCATGCCTTAGATCCCAGCTCCACTAGTTAGAAATTGTAATGGGCTGTAAGAAAATTGGCCAACATTAGTAACATTTTCGTAAACTCTTCCCAGTTTCTACTAACACAAATCACTCAAGTTGTACCTCTCTGTGTCACTGATGTGTTCAAGGCAATGGTCATGTCCGTTCATGTAAAAATCCACGTTGTTGGCCTGAATTTAGTGAAAACAGCACAGAATTAGCTCCAATCTTCTGTACAGAGTTACTCGATTAGAAAAAAAAGAAAGAATCTCATCATTATTAATTTGCATATGAGGTCTTGACCTTGTTAGAATATAATATAATCATATTATGGGACTTCACCTATAAGCTTGAGCTTTTAGGTGAGATGGTTCCTTAACATAGTATCAGAGCCTTGTTAACCTAGCGGTCACGAGTTCGAATCTCACCACTCTCATTCTATTTGATAAAAACAAAGCACAAGGTGATGTGGGTCTGTGCAAGTTTCAAGCCCAAAAGGCTTTCACTTGAGGGGAGTATTAGAGTATAATATAATCATATTATGAGACCTCACCTATAAGCTTGAGCTTTTAGGTGAGATGGTTCCTTAACAGACCTATCAGGGAAAGGGATTTGTTCCCAAGCCCCACCGTGCACGCCTGTCACCTCGTGGTGCTTACCTTAGGCTTGCAGGATGTTCAATGAATCCGGGGATTAATTGCGGTGCGTGTAAGCTTTACCGGATATCCCGGTTATCAAAAAAAGAAAAAGGAAGTGTATTCAAGTGAACGTGTTTACCTTCAGGATTGGAAGAAGCTTGCTTACAAGTTCCTTGGTGTCTCCGTGATGTCCAATGCTTCTGATTGAATGATGACCCACAACAATTTTCCACTTGGCACTCGATTCTCTCAGTGCCACCTTTAGATCCTGCTCCAAAAAAAAGGTAGGGTACAGCCCACCAGATGAATTATCCAGATTATTTACACAGTCGAGTGGCTAATAATGCTCCACAATCTGTAAACCTGATGCATTATTTTGAAAGTGACAGGATAATTAGCGTGTATTATACCTTTATCAGGTTTGCAATGTAAGCTCTAGGATTGCCAATGCCTCTCCAGTCATAAGTGTGGCCCTTGGCATCAATGAAGTAAGATTTGACAAAAGGAGTGGTGTCCACGAAGAAAATTTCAGCCAACTCTGCAGAAAACAACAGGATTTCATTAGCTATTGTAGTCAATATATGACATGGATGAAAGCGAACGCTTGAAAAGTAGAAGAAGCTACACACCAGCATTGACAATGAAAGATCTCAGGCAAAGCCACCTGCTATCTATTTTCCTGAGATGAAGGCTCAGCTGTGCTTCAGCATTCCCTCTATAATCATGGTTTCCCAGCACTGCAAAAAACGATTAAAACAAAAAAAAAGGGTAAGAATTATAATCCAGAAAGATCAAAACTGAGTTTTTCTCGAAACAAAACCATGGGGTGTGCCGCGATTTCTGTACTCACCACTGTACCACTGCTTTTGCAGGCTCTTCGCGGTGTAGATTTGAGTAAATGATTCCTCGAATGCTTTGTCTTGTTCACCAGTTAATCCATCATCATAGAAATTATCGCCTGTTGATACTACAAAATCTACGTCCAGCTTCTCCCCGATCCTTCCCATCTGCATCCATGTAAATCAGTACAGGAAAGCTCTTAGAAAGATGGAAATGACACCCACACGGTGCATGAATTTTCTCCAGAAAATGGTGTAAATTAAAGAAAAACACAAAGGAAGCTGGTAGAACCTGATGAGCAACTTCAGACTGGTTGAAATCACCTCTTCTTCCCCAATCTCCAAGAACCAGAAAGGAAAGTTTCCCGTCAGTTTTTGCAGGCTGCTCGAACCTTTGAAGCTCTGCATGTGTCGAGACCATGCCCAAACCAAAACTAGTAATCATCAAAACAAGGCACAGATCCATGTATTCGTTCTTGAGAACTCGGATGAGGAGAAATGGATTCACAGAACCGAATCTTGGTGGGAATAATTCTATACTTTTCTATGCTGCTGCAGGGAGTCCTGTGAAATTCCTGTAATTTTTTAGTCTATGAAGAAGCTCTGTTTTATAGAGAAAGATAGTTAATTGTGACAATAATAGACCTGGAAAGTTGGGTGTGGTGATGAAACTACTACAACTCAAATAATTCATCAATACCGCAGGCCATGTTCGGTAAGATGTGGTCAGCACACCCAAAACCAGCCAGTTCGATCGTTACTCCCCCATGTTTAATGCAGACACCATCTCTAAAACTCCATTTGTTAATGAAATTTATCTCTTTCTTGAAAAAAAAATATTAAATTAGATATGTGTGTAGATATTATTTATGGTTTTAATTTATTAATATCAAATTTTACTTTTTAAAAAGTATCATTTTAATATATTTTTAATTAAAAAATATTTTATAAAAATATACTGCGTCCCATTAAACAATACACACTAATACTTTGTTTAGCACTGCGTTTTAAAACAGTTTTTTGAAAGAAAAAAAATGAAAATTTTTATTTTTATTTTTTATTTTAAATTATTTTTTTAGTGTTTTTAGATTATTATGTCAAAAATATTTTTTTAAAAATAAAAAAATTATTTTAATATATTTTTGAATAAAAATCACTTTCAAAACTATCTGTAACCACACTCCCGAACTGTCACTAAAACTAAGACTTATTTGTGAAATATAACGTTTATATTATGGTAATATATAGTGGGGTAATTGATTTAGGTTCCACTTTTTTTATTATTATTATCTGGAATTAATTCAAATAAAATATTCCACTAAGTACCAATCATAGATTGAGATTGTTTAGCTCCATAATAAATTTTGTACCCTTTAATTTCTCCATGAATCTGTTTCTAATTTTCATTTTTATAATAACTTAGATTTCCCACAGAAAAAATAAATAAATCCAGAAGCTCGTGACATTGGTGGAATTGTGCCACGAAAAAAAATAGAATTGTGGAAGCTGCAGGACTTGTGATATCACTTAACTATTTTTTTGAAAGATTTTTTTTATAAAAACTAAAAAAACAATTATTTAAAATCTTAATTTTTTATAGTATTTTTCATACCATTTTAATAAGTTAATATTAAAAATATTTTTTAAAATTAAAAAATATATATTTTAATATATTTATCCTCGGACTAATCTAGTAAACAGACGCCAGATGAGTTGAGAGCGATAGATACCAGACTATGACAGAAGCAGAAACAAAGGGATATGCGAATACGTGTTTGAACTTTGAATCAGTGTCCGAAGAAACTGAGTACCAACAGAATATTCGGTAGTTAGATTCTCTCAAGTATCAACGAACGTATATATTAAATTGTGCATATTAATAGCGTAGAAAAAATAAAAACAGGTTTGATCTTTACATAGATATTATCAGAAAATCAATTTGGATTTTATTTACTGAAAAACACTATTTTAGCATAAAACATATAAAAAAAATTAAATTCTCAACCCAAAACACCTTTAAATATATCCAAAAACATCAAATTAAGATGGAAAAAAAAATTCTTTTCTCAACTTTAATTTACTTTTTTCCAACAAAATAAAAAAAAATCTCATTAAACAACAAAACGATAACAATAATAAGTTTTTTTTCCTGTTAAAATATATATAATTAATCTTTTTTTATTGGTTTAACAAACTCTTTTTAAAAAATAAATAAAGAGAAGTATGCATCCTTCCCTCATTTTCAGATCTAATTCCTTTTTTTTTCCTTTTCATTTTTAAATAACAAAACTAATTCTCGTTTTATAAAATCAATTATAAATCCATTTCTGAAATATTTAAAAAAAAACAGTAAAAACTAAATAAAAAACTAAGCAAACTTAATCTCTAATTAATGCAACGTGGATGTGGAAGGATGGTATAAAAAAATGTTAAATGACTAGATTGCAAAAAAAATAATAATAATAATTTAAGAGATAAAATTTTAAAAAATACTCAATTACCAGCTGATTTGCTATTACTAGCGATTTTAACTTTAGTTTCCGTGTTGCCGAGAACAATTCTTTAGATATCCTAATCTTTCCGGATTCCTGACTACCTTACTTCCCATTGTAATTGACATTGTAGCACGTGTGTGGCCCAGTCACGTGACTGGACGTCATCCAGCCCTCCTCAGTTTATCACTGGCACGCAACTTTTTTTTTAAAAAAAAATGTTTTAGAATTAACTGATTATTTTTAAAATATTTGTTTTTAAACGTTATTATATTAAAATAATTTAAAAAATAAATAGGAAATTAGATTTTAACCAATCTCTATATTTACGCACCACACCGCAGAGCAAGCCTTTTGAATGTAGGCCTTTCTTCATCGTTATCGGTGGCAAATTATTGCGTTACTTTAGATTACTATTATTATTTTCATTCATTAACTTTTTATTTTCTAAATCACTAATACAATCAATTCAATTTTGTATACATATATTTTTTATATAACGAAGTGTATAGTACCATGACTTCTCAAGACCTAAAAAACCTTGATTAGCGTTGTGTTTTTTTTTAAATATTATATATATTTTTATCTTTTATTTTAAATTAAATATTTTTTGGTGTTTTTAGATCATTTTAATGTGCTATATCAAAAATAATTTTTTAAAAAAAATAAAAAAATATCATTTTAATATATTTTTAAATGCAAAAGGCACTTTAAAAAATAACATCAATCACATTTTTCATACAGTCATTAAAACTCTTAAGTATTGAAGCCATACTATTTAATTGTATAAAAAACATTATACAGCAAATATCTTAGAACCAAGCAAAAAATTAATTAAAATATCAAATCAATATCTTATTTTATGAGTCTAATTTAAAGTCCTTCCTTACTCGATTTGCTACAGCAAGTTGACCTTCAATATACCTCTTATTTAAATTTAAACTCAATTCAATAATTAGATTAAAAAATTATGACCGCTTTTATTAGACTATGCTTTTGGCATGTATTAACTTTTTCGTGTACTTTAACTTATCTAATTTATCCATAAACATATTAACAAAATGTTCAACGTCAAGAAAATTGGAAATGAAATTTAATGGAAAAAAATACAGTAAATTATTTTGACATGTATGAAAACATAGCAAAATGAATTTTTATAATAAATAGTTAATCATATCTACTTTTGAAAACGTACTTTTGTGGGTCCAGATTAGTAAACAAGACTCTAGCTATCTCAGATTCTTATAAAGAAAGTTCTTTTTAACTCGAACTCGAGACGTCACGCCTCTAGAGGACTCTTATACATCTTATTATTTATTGTTCGTAAAAATCATTAATTAAATTTTTTATATATAAAAAAAATGATCCTTTTATTGATAAGAAAATTGAGAAATACTTCTATATCTCAAATTAAAGACAATTCGAATTATATTGATTATTAAAAAAAAAAAATAGACGCCATAATACGATACCAAAAGCACATGAGGTGGAATTTATATAGGAAAAAACTGGAAATAGAATCTAGAAAAGAATATTCTTCTAGCAATAATCCTTCCAGCATGGTGTTATAATATCTTGAAAAAGCTTTCTCCTACTATTTACTTCTGCCCAGATAATATTAAAATTAAAGTAAGAAAAAACAGCCAATTCTCATGGGAAAAACAATGGACGCCACCTCACATTGCACTCTTCACTGGACTAGTGCACTGTATTTTCCTTAGTTTTTTTTTATCTTTTGAATTGTTTTTATTTCAATAAATAAATTTTTTAATATTTTTTTAATTTTATCCCTGATAAAAATATACATTAATCTTACAGTTTTTTAATTATTTTTTTTCAATCCAAGATATTATTTTCTTCACATATCAGTCTCTAAATTTGAAAAGAGAGAGAGAGAGTCATTAGAAAACATCATATGCGAGAGATAATATTTTAATGGCAAGATTCTATTAATAAACAAAAAGTTTGGCCACTTAGCTAGATATCGGAAACTAGGCAATGACACGTCATCTTCCCAATCAAGCAACACATCATACTCTTTATTCTTATTTGTAGAAGAATAACCCTTGGGAAAAAAAATATAAACAAGGTGCGCAGGCCTGACTTATATATATATACTAGACAATGCCCCCGTGCTTCGCCGCGGGCGGCACAATATTTTTTTCAATGTAAAAAATATTAATTGTATGTATTTTTTTATTATAATATAAATTTAGCTAAAATAATAAATTTGTGCAGAATTCATGTCAAGTGCAAGTTTTTTATAAAATATATGAATTTAAAATCGATATAAATTTATTTGTTTAGTAGTTTCAAACAAAATAACCAGCATAAATTTATCATCATCATTAAAAAAGCAAGAAAACTCGGATATCTGAATTATTAAGTTCATTGTATTAAGATTAGTTCATTTTATAATTCAATTTAAATCAAACAAAAATAAAATATAAATTGTGAAAATACCTACAATAATCAAATAAAAAAAATAAGTTGTTAATTTTCTATCAACAAAAAGACAAAAACATAGATTGAAAATTCATCCTGACATTATTGTCATTATCATTGCTATTAAAGCTAAAATTATTACTAACATTACTGCCAAAATAATTAAAATAATTAAATTTCCATGAAAAATAAAAAAAAAGCAAAAGATTTAAAAAAAAAAAAACAATAACTAAAATTATCATTATTATTGCATAAATAATAAAATCATAAAAATCATATAATCTAAAGAACAAATAAAGAAATAGAAAACAAAAAAAAACGAATAAAGGGAAAAATAGAGTAATATTACTTTTAAAATGATTACCGATATAAATTAAAATTTCAGGAAAATCTTTAAAAAAAATCAAAAGATTTTTATTAAAAAATAATCACTAAAATTATCATTATTATTGCATAAATAATAAAATTATAAAAATCATCTAATCCAAAGAACAAATAAAAAATAAAAGTGAACAAAAAAAAACGTATAAGGAAAAAAAAATAAAAAAATAATAATAAATTGGTTCGAAGATTAGTCATGGTGTGTCCATCACCGGCCCTGGACACCTCGATTATCAAAAAAAAACAGATTTGATCCGAGGAGTAGTGGTGGTGCACTTGAGCTGACCCGGAGATCGTGGTTATAAAAAAAATATATAAGTGAAAAAAAAATATATAAGTGAAAAAAAAAGCTTAAGTCGGGTCGAGAGACCATGGTTACAAAAAAAAATATAAGCGAAAGAAAACAAAAAAAAATATAAGCGTAAAAGCACTGTAGCAATCCATATTGTTTTTAAAAAAATTCAGCCCAAGAATTAGTCGTGGTGTGTTTAAGCTGGTCGGAGATCCCGGTTATAAAAAAAATATATAAGTGAATAAAAAAAGAAAAAAATATACCAGCAGGAAAGTATTTTAGAAAAAAAAATATGGGTCCGGGGATTGTCGTGGTATGCATAAGTTGGGCTAGACACCCTGATTATCAAAAAAATTTGGATATGGAGATTAATCGTGTTGCATTTAAGCGAGCTCGGACACCCCGATTATTAAAAAACAAAAAATAAAAAAAATATATAAGTAGAAAATATATATATATATATATATATATATATATATATATATATATATATATATATATATATATATATAATAAGAAAAAATGAAAAAAAATAATAAGTAAAAAATACAAAAAAACAGAAGAAGCAAAAAACGAAGGAAAAAAAAGAAGAAAAAGAATAATTAGGAAAAAAAAAGAAACGAAAAAAAAATAATCATAAAATAAAAACAAAAAAAAACAGAAAAAAGAGAAAAAAAACGTCAGTAGAAAAAAAAAATACTATTGCAATCCACAGTGCACTGTATCTGTGTGCACAGTAAAAAACCCACGGGTTTTATATATATAGTAAAGTAATATATATATATATATCCACATCCACCTCTCAACTTTCCAATTTATTTTGTAGCTAAATATCATTTAGTTTTTATGTGGTTTTCACTTAAAGTAATTATAAATTTTTATTTATTTGCAACCTTGCATAATACTTTTTTCTCTTTCATTTTATTCAATCATTTTCATCTGCATATGTATTTTTATTATTGTTTGATTAAATAAAAAATATTTATAATAAACAATCTTTTTAATTATATCTCTTATTTTTTTAGTTATTGTTAACAACTCTTTTATTGTTATTAGCACAAATTATTCTAAATTTATTCAATTAAATACATACATGAGTTTTTCAATTTATAATTGTAATTTATCTAATGTCAGAAAACACATTGAAAAGGTTTAAATATTTTATTTTTTCATTCTTTTCAAGAAAAAAACATTATCCAACCCCCACGGGAAGCTCTTGTTAACAATCTATTTTTACCTCTTTTTTATTTTTTCTAATTTTTTTCTCGTGTGTGTGTGTGTGTGAAAAGGGGCAACTTGATGAATTCTGATGGGATTTCTGAAGACACCACCCATTGGGGTCGTCATGCAGAAATTAATGGGCCTTCAATGAAAACCAACTCTGAAATACTTTTTAATGGGCCTTATGGGCCTCCATATAATGACACCCAATGCAGCCCAAATTAACTGGTACGCGGCCCAACCATCATCTCTGGCATTAGCCTGCAGTTTGCAATCACGCACCACCGCTACGGCCCACGAACCAACCTCTTTTTTTTTTTTTTTTTTTATCTTTTATCAAACCACAGATTATTGAGTGGACATGGTTCGCCCGAATTTCATATGTTGGAGGGACTTATTTTTCAATCTTTGAGGGAAATAGTTTTCAATTTGGATTTTTTTAGAACTTCTTCAAATTTTGATTCTCCGAGTTAGTTTTTTATTCTTCTGAATTATATATTAAAAAAAATTTAAAAAGTTCAATCCAAACCTTAGGAAATCATTTAAATCTCTTTTTGTCCCAATGGACCATCCGGGTTTCGGATAATAATGAGTTTTAAACAATTTAATCATATATTATATATTAATGAATTTAAAAAACAAATAAGAATTTCATGGTTATTTGGGGCACCCAAATTCCCCCACCCCAACTACACAGATTTAAAAAAAAAAAACTTTATTTCTCAGAATTACCAGAATTATTCTGTCTAAAAATGTTTAATTTTTTTTTACCCGGATCAGTTTGAAAATCTCGGATAATTCAGAAATTTTGACAATTGGAGGGATGAATAAGAAATTAAGTGATGTTTTTCGGAGTGTAAGATATGTCAAATTAAAGTATATAATTGAAACTTCCAAAATGTTAGGCTTCATATATAAAAATCTTCAAAGTTTGTGGATACCATAAACCCTAATAATTCAACACAGTCCTGTCTGTGAAAACCTCCATAGAAGAAGAAAGCTTAGCTTTTAAGACTTGAAATTTCCATGATAAAGTCTCGAAATCAAATGCTGAAAAGAATATGTGGGAGTTGACATCGAGAAAGAAATTAGTAAATTATTATGTTTAAATTATATCTATATATACATACAAAAAATAATCGGTTTACTAAGTTATTTTTATTAAAACCAATCAGAATCTAGTCGGTTTAAACTATATACATATATATATATATGGATTTTATTTTAATAAAAAACCAAACCATAGAATAATGAAAAGAAGGTGGTTCACCTCTAAATACATATTCCACACATTTTGTTTTCTATCCCTTGTCTTGAACAGAGTTTTGTTTTGTCTGATATCCCTTGATAGTTGGACCAGCTGGACACAATATAACGTGAAATAGCAATTGAGCTGTTCTATCTGAGGATTAGAACAGTAAGAAATAAAATCAAAAGAGTGCATCGGAAAGGATGGATGGCTTGTATTGATGGGTCTTTTCATCGGTATTTTTAATGAATTTTGGCTTCTACTAATCAGTGGCGCGTGTGGGCCAATCTCAGAATTGAATGATTAGTTGTAAATCGATAAGAACCATGAAATCATTATTATTTTTTAACTGCGACAGAAGAGAAATGGAGAGTTCGCTAATAAATATGATCTCTGGGAAAGGTTGAATACTGGGTCAAGCACAGATCTTGGAAACCTGGCCTGCCGCGAATTGCCTACAGGATGTTTTCAGAGATCTTAACACATTGATGCTTATTTGGTTCTAATTTCTATAGATTTTGTGTTTGGCAATTCGTTTTGGATCAACTCGTTTGCTGCTTGTCTCTCTTGTTGTGCACTTATTTTAGCATTCGCATGGCTTAAATCCTTGGTCTCTGCTGTGTATATATGAATGAAATTGATCCAACCGTTAAAAAATAATATAAATCAATACTTTGGGGCCTCACATAACGGCTTAAGATTTTAGATGAGATGGTTGTTTAACATGGTATCAGAATCTTGTTGACCTAACAATCACGAGATCAAATCTCACAACCCTCATTCTATTTTATAAAAATCTAGCACAAGTTAGTATGAGCCTGTGTGCAAGTTTTAAATCTAAAAAGTTTTGCTTGAGAAGGTGTGTTAAAGAATCATATAAATCATATTTTGAGACTTTAACTAATAGCTTAAGGTTTTAGATGAGATAATTCCTTAACACGAACATTTTTTTTTCTTCTTCCTATTCCTGGAAATGAGATGGACAAAGCAGTAGACTGCAGTTGTTAAAAAGTTAGAATTCATGGAAATCCCTTTTGCATGGAACCCTAAAAAATTCCACGATCACCACCTTTTGCCTTTCCGACACCACAAGAAGTGATAGAAGGTGGAAAATCAATTCAGATTTTCACATTCTGAAGATTTGTTGGTGGTTGAAATGAAAAGTCTTGCAAATATCAATGAGAAACAGTAATGTCTGTGTAGCATAAGAATCGTTTCACTGGCCAGTACTGAAAACGGGTGGGTCATAATAAATATTTGATTTGATGTAATACCAAACGATGGTGAGTCACATTCTGCTCGAGTTGCAGGATCGAGGGAGAGAATATTGATATATACTTCTCAGTTCTTACCCTAAAAAAAACAATTATTCATCTCGATAAACCCCGAAGAATGATTCTTGTTAGATAAATGTGTAGCAGATCGATCTGTGCTGTAACACCAGAAGAAAGTTAGAATCCTCCTTTTGACCATAATTCGCAATGAATGTTGAGCATGGACAGTTCTGACTGATTTAAGATTTTCGATAATAATATAAATTATATTTTGAAATTTTATTTAATAGTTTAAGTTTTTAATTGAGAAAGTTTCTTGATATGGTATCAGAACCTTATTTACCTAGCAGATCACGAGTTTAAATTTCACCACACCTATTTTATTTGATAAAAATCAAGCACAAAGATAGTGTGGATCTCACTTAAAAGCTTAATCTTTTAAGTGAGATGGTTTCTTGATCTTGTTATCAGAGCCTCGTTGATCCCCGCTGATCACGAGTTTGAATCTCACTGCCTCTATTCTATTTCATAAAAATCAAACACAAAATTAGTGTGAACATGTGCAAGTTTTAAGCCAAAAAAACTTTCATTTGAAGAAATATATTAAAAAATAATATAAATTATACTTAAAAATATTACTTAAAAAAATTAAAATTTTTAAATAAAATAATTACCGATAAATATAAACTGTAGTCTAGGTCTCTCCATAATCAATAATGATCAGCCATGCAAGGCAATGTCACAATCTAAGTGACATTGAAAGCTCGGTCGCAACCAGTTTAACCCTCGTGTTCTTCCCCTGAATTCTGACAACTGATGAAGGGCGGTGGTGTTTTTTATATTGTTGGACTCGGTTTTCGAGGTGAAAGGAACCAAGAAAGTCAAAAAGAAACTCAAATCCCAAGTAAAGACAAAGCATTCAAAACCCACCTATTTTCACCCTAAACCTCGACATATAGTATCTTTTTTTTTTTAATGTCAAAAAGTTTAATGCGATTGTTTAATATTTATCGTATTAATTAAATTATAGTCTATAGTATAAAGTCTCTCACTCACCCTCTCTCCCTTCTCCTCCTCCACTTCAATCATGAAGCACTCGATTGCAAAATCATTTCTCACTCGTGTATTTGTATCATGAGTGCCCGTACCTTCTTGGGACTTGCCATCCTTTTCTCTTTCTATGTTATGTGCAGCCTGTTCATAAAACCAATCAAAGCATTTAATATGCATGGGAAAGGGATGGATATGATTGAGTATGTGGTTAAAATTGTTTTTTAAAATGATTTTTGTTTAAAAAATTATTAAAATGATTTGTTTTTAAAATTATTTTTAATATTAGCACATAAAAAAAACTAAATGCTTTGTTTGAAAGGAATTTTATAAAGTGGGGGTGGAAGAAAATCCCACATATTAAGTTTGTGCTTTTGAGTGTTGATCAAGTAATAAAAAAAAGTTCATTTAAAAAGGATATAGAAAATAAAAGAACTACATAATATTAAATGATAGTACCCTTCTGATTCCAATCTATCTCATGGTAATCTTATTTTTAGAAGGATTATTGAGTTACTAAGTGCTCTATATTTAAGATATTTATAAAGCCCGAAACTGTAACTGAGTTTTTTCAATTTAAGAAATTATATATATATTTTATATATAAATAAATAAAAAAAACACCTTTCCCCTCTTTTGAGATGATATAGTTTTGCCTCTTGTAAACATTCTTCACATCAACACTTCAATAAATACACGCAGTGTGGGAAGTTGCTTTTAGCACATGTGTAATTGAATTTGTTTTTTTTTAAAAAAAAATCCTCAAAAATACATAAAAATAACTTTTTATTTTATTTTTTTAAAATCAATTTTGATATCAATACATGAAAATAATCTAAAAATATAATTTTTGTTTACTTTAAAGTAAAAGCTAAAAATAAAATTTTTAATTATTTTTAAAACTCGGTGTAAAACACACGAGTAGCTCCCCTTTTTTACCATATCCTCGTCAAGCTGATGTTGATAGTCGGTAAAGCACTTTGTGTGTGCATGGGAAGAAAAATAAATTAGCAGAGAGATGGTGGGTCCCTACAGGTCAATGAATCTCACACTGTACTTGGAGATGCCGATGCTTAGAACCACCAAAATTATGATGACATGGACGTTTTCTGGCCCAAGATTGAAAGCCCATTTGGAAATTTAAGAAGCCACCTCAGACAAACAGTGAAGTTGGTGTCAGTGCATGTAATAAATTATCCAGTTAAAGAGAGATCGTTCGATTTGGTGACCATTGAATGTCGGCTGCCACTATTACCGTATTACTGTGAAACAATTGTAGATGAATATATTGCGAGAGAATATAAAAAATTCATTCCAGATCATTTTAAAGTTTTGTTTTGGGGTTCCATTTCAGGATTTTTATCATTCATATTTTTATAAAATGTATTTATTGTTTTGATAATCTTCTCTTGCATTTGACTTTCAAATAACATTTTAAAAACAATTATGAAATAGCCAAGATCAAAATGGTATTTAGATAGCAACTGTGAAATAACATGTTAATTCTCATCCACAAATATGTATTCTTTTATGGTCTTTATTTGTCTAAAGGTATAAAGCTTTATGTGAAATCATGGTTGGTATAAGGCCATGTCCTTTGAATCCTCACATTATTTACCTCTAAAGTATCAAACCATCTTTCCATTTTATTCTAACAACAAATTGTAAAATGAAAGGGGTTTTTGGTAAGATAACAATGATATGTTAATATAAGAGGATATATAACAAGAAGAGCTCGACTTTGATATATCTAGTCAATGTAATAATTTCAAAAAAAATTTCTTTATTGCTAAGTGAAAAAACTAGGTCAGGAGGTAATAAATTTACCTTAGCTTCTTTTATTGTGAAAAGTTGAATTTAATGAAGGCTATCCAAAACGGAACAAACAAAGTAAACCGTGAATATCTTTATCGTAATGTGAGAAATACGCATTATGGCAAAGGAGTCACCCTCTATTTCAAAAGAAGTGAAGGAATATTCACCTATGTATTTGATTTAGGACTACTAGGAAACCCAAGGTATTGGTATCATCCGAGATTCAAGGGGGTAAGGGACTTGTTATGGCTAGAAAAAAAGTATAAATTTTTCTAGTACATCTTACCTAAGATAAGCTGTTTTGTGTGGTTTGAAAGTTTTTTATGGATTCTTAATTGCTAATCTATCTATGGCTTAGGTTAGATATTTCATTTGTATGAATAAATTTAGATTTTTGAATTTCTTATTGGCTCATATGCCTTAACAAAATATTGTTTGAAGAAATCCATGTAGGTGTCCAAACAAGGCTCACATATCCCTGAAAAATGAATGATTTTTCCATGACTCGTGCATTGTGATAAGAAAAAATACTCACTTAAACTTGATAAATATTTAGTAAAATTCTGAGAATTTTATTGTAAATTACTAATATTTTAAATATCAACCTAGTTGCACGTCCAACATTTATACTAAATTATTTACCATTAATTCTCATAAAGTAAAAAGAAATTATGAATTATTGAAATAATGGTTAAATCCTCATGAATTCAATAAACTAGTTATTAAATCCAAAGCACGTGCAAAAGCTATATGGTTTTTATTTTTCTAAAAAAACTAAAACAAGCCATATTTTGTTTTGGTAGTATGACTTTTTAATATTTCTTGAAATCAAGTAATCAAGTCCCTAAACTGTGATTTCTTCTAGTGAACATCCAAATCTTCTCCAAAAACTTACTTTCTATGTAATTAAATTCTCAATAAAATCAATTACCCCTTTTAAAATTATAATTGAGTCCATAAATCATAATTTGTGCTTTAATGTCACATCTAAAAATGTTTTTACCATTGAGCTTATCTGTTAAAAAAAGTTGAGTTGCTGACCTTGACAATCTTGTAAATTTGATCCTCAAAAAAATTATATATTTATTTTTGAATAGATAACAACAATCTTGATTGGAATTTAGATGAGACATCTATAATGACTAGAGATCTAATACTTTTGTTCTTTTCTATTTTGTTTTTAAAAATAATATTAGTTATCTCGACCATTCCAATCATAACAAGAAAAAAAAATTGAGAATCTTTTTTTTTAATATATTTTGAAATACTTCCTTATTGGTCATCTCCTGCTCCCAAGTCCCAAGTATGAAAGAGAAGACTTGTGCAATATAAATTTATTAACATACATTTCTACTACCATTAAATGCACTGAGAAAATGGAGCGTGCCCTCTCTTGATACAAGAGAAGATGTGTGTGTGTGTATTCTTTGAATTAGATTTAGCCTAGGGCTTGTAAAATTCATTGACGTTGAATAGTCAACTGGGCTGGTGTGGGGATGACATAATATGATAAACAAAGTTGTTGGAGGATTGGAAGGGAATATTTGGGAGAATGAAAAGGAATAAGAAACTTACAAAGTTTTTTGTGGAGTTAAGGAATTAGGGTTTACGATTATCACCGCAAGAAAGCAAACAAACAAGCCTTTAAGGGTCTAAACACACTCATTCCGGTCAATGGGTCCATCCATATAATCTTTACATCACACCCATAGTCCAAAACCCATTAAATTCTTCTACAGGGAACACTATCTCTGCCCAATGATTTATGGTTTCTTTTCATCGATGCCAAACTTAGTATAGACGTGTCACAAGCTTAGCCTAATATCTTCTCCCAATGTGACTTTAATGGGGCCATGGCACCCTAAACTTTGACAATTCTTCATTTTAGCCCTTATATTTGAGGTTTTTGTCATTCTAAACACGTATTTGACCCTCCAAAATATATTCTTTTCTCTAAACCCTTTCTTGATTTATTTTATTCACATCAATCCTTCAGTTTTCATAGAATTTGATTTGGTGTTCTTCTCTTTTCTATATGTGCAGCAGCTCTTTTCAAAAACAGTAGCTCGAGGGGTAGCTAATGCCTTCATTATTAACTTCCCTTTGGATCTATGTGAAACTAGCTAGAATAATTTCATAGGTATTTCTTCTCTTTTTTCTTAGACCCCATCCCCTATATTCAGTCTTCAGCTCTATTATACACGTATGTTATCTTACGATACTTTACTTATTTATTGGGCTTGTAGAATATTTAGTGGATCGGGAATTAGTTGTGGTGTATGTAAGTTAATCTGGACATCCCGGTTATTAAAAAAAATAGGGAATACAAATATAATTGATTTGCTTGAGTTTTTAATTTAATTATAAGTTATCGGATCCATAGCTTAAGGAATTGATTTTAGTTTACATGGATAACGTATTGACTACTAAAATTCTAGACAAATAGCAGATACAAGTGATATAAAAATGACGATTTATGAATCTCATAATTAAATATCAGACGTTTGGTTAAGCACGAATAGAGTGATCTTCACATGGGAATTTTGCGTGATGATTTTGTTTTATACCTCCCAGAGCTTTCAAGAGTTGGCTTAGCTGAGCCCTGGAATTCTCTTCTTGAAAAAACTTCCAGGAGTTGATCTCCTTTTTATATATAGATTATAGACACACACACCCCATTAGTAGAGCTTATTTTTGTTAATTTGTAGTTAGTGCAACTCTACTTTTTCAATAAAATTATAATCTTATTCACTTAGTCCAAAAGAAAGAATAATTTTCATCAAACTTCTATATATAAAATTTTAAAAAAAACCTGGGATATGATGGGGGGAATAGTAATTGTCCTTCTTATTAGGTTTTTCAAGTTATAATTTATGTTTATGAAAAAGTTAGTTTGATTCTTTGTGTTTCTCTTACTCCACAAAGACTTCATAATCACAGCTAATTTCACAACGTCCCTTTATTCCCTTTACAATAATAATAATAATAATAATAATAATAATAAAAAAAAACTTGCATGACTCTACAATTATCTCGTTGCTTTTTGAGAGAGATTACCATTGAACCAAGACAAGACACATATGATGTCTTGTTTATCTCATGCGACTAGTTGGTCGTTGCATTATTGTTTTCCTCATTTTTCTCCCTTTTTTTCCTATGTAGTTAATATGAGAGAGAGAGAGAGTGGCCCAATAGGGTGGGGGAAAAGAGAATTGAAGAATATTTAGTACAACTCCTTCCTCACCTTATATCTCTTTCGTATGGCATATTTTAACCCCGTTGTCTACGGGGAATTTTAGTTTTTAATAGGAAAAGAATTGCCAAAACCTTTGCAGTTTTGCGTGTATCGGCCATGGAGAAAATGAGAGGTGATCAGCTTCTATACAGAGAGGTGTGGGGTGACAGCGAGAGAGCTTGTTGAAGTGTCATTTTCCTATATATATATATATTCTAGAGGAAATAGGAAACCAAAATCCCAAATCCCGCACCCTAATTCTCTCAATCCTCTCCCACATATTTTTTCTAGCTACTCTTCTTTCATCATCACCACACATCGATCTCTCTCTCTCTCTCTCTGAGTGGAGTATGTCTGTTTCTTGAAGAAGAGAGAAGGACTTTCGTTTTTTTTCATTTTTTGCATTTAGGCGCTCTCCACGCCAAACTTTCTCTCTTAATTTCTCAACTTTGGTTTTGTGAAGTTATTGGAGGGTTTGGCCTTCTTCTTCATATAGTCATCCACGCTTCTAACCTAGTAAAGTTGCGTTTTTAGTAAGCTTAGGGAAGATCCCACTTCAAAAATCTACTCTATTTTTTGTGTTCTTGAACTAATCTTGGGTTCTCTTTAGCTATTGGAAGAACAAGAACAACAGCCTGAAACCATTAATTTCTAAGGGAATATTAAAAATGCCCCAGAAAAGGATTTTTGATAAACAGTCTTTGAATCTGATTCCAGACCTTTCACTGCACATAAGCCTTCCAAACAGTGCTCCCTTCTTCAATTTGCACAGATGATGGTGATTTTGCTTTTGATATTTGGCGCAAGGATGATGGCCTAAAATCACATAGTGATAGCTCCATAAGGGCTGGGTCTCAAGCAGACACTGAGCTCTACCTTGCAAAACCAGCAAATACTGCTTTGGAGGCAGAGAGCCGTTGGAGAAGAAACTTTTGCGGAAGTACTGGAGCTGGCAGTGCTGAAGGTCATAACCATGGTCAAGCAAGGCAAAGAAATCTTCTTCTTCAATGTTCTAGCAATGGCCAAATGAGTCGTATAAATCATGGGATCTCAGTTCTTGATGTCACGGGATTGAAGCCTATAAAAGGGATTCCAGTTTACAATAGCTGGAATAGCTCAGGAGATATTATTGATCCTAGATTTAGCTTTAACCAAATGCCCTATTCATCACCTCCTTCCACCCCTTACTCCTCTTCTAATTCTTCAGCTGATCACCATAAACCTCCTTTTCAAGCTTACAGAATGGATTCTTCTGCACCAAGATTCAATGGAATGTCAATGGAGACGCTGAGAGCACCGCAATACCATCAGTATGGAGCTCCAACTGTAGGGAGTGGTGCTGGTGCAGAGGTATATGGCAGTGGCATGATCAGATCAAGGTTTATGCCGAAGTCACAGAACAAGAGGAATATGAGAGCTCCAAGAATGCGTTGGACTAGCTCACTCCATGCTCGCTTCGTTCATGCTGTTGAGCTCCTTGGTGGCCATGAAAGTATGAATCTTTTCTCCTTCTACATGATATATAGAGTTCATTTCTTGTAGTGGTGCAAGAGCAAAATTATAATATCACATAGAACTGGTTTTGTGGACTTTGCATGTTTTGCTCTAATCTTTTTCATGACTGTTTCCTTGCTATCATCAGGTGGTTTTGTGGACTTTGTTTTGCTCTAATCTTTTTCATGACTGTTTCCTTGCTATCATCAGGGGCAACTCCAAAGTCAGTTCTGGAGCTCATGGATGTCAAGGATCTAACACTTTCTCATGTGAAAAGTCATTTACAGGTCTGGCATGAAAACCCATGAGTGCTATGCTATTTTCCTTCTTATTTGTTCTTCTTCCTCGCTCCATCCCTCACAAGAAACCAAAAGATTACGTTCATCAATAGCCCAGTTTTTCGTTTAGAGTCCTTTCTCTCTGTGATCTGTGTGTGTGTGTTGGGTAGTGAAGAAGACTTTGGCTCAGGCTATCCGACTGGCACGAGAGCCGATGAGCGCGCAGTGAATGGATGAACAGTTGAGTCTGCTGTTTTCTGATACAAGACAACTTCTACTTTTCGAGAGAGAGAGAGAGTGAAAAAGTAGCCATCATTTCTCAATAATACAAGCAATTACTAACCTTACCAAACACCAACCTCGTGGTTAGTAAACAAATGAAGAAAACCTCAGAACAAGAAGCATCTGATTTGATTTTTTTGACCGGAGTTTTTCTTCTTCCTTTTTCATATGCCCTTTTAAATTTATTCAAAAATATTATATACTTGCCCTATAGGAGCATAGACAGGTCTACGTACCTTGTGTTTTTCTATTCATTTTTCTGTCTTCTTTTGCCTTTTGCAGATGTATAGAACTGTTAAGAGCACTGACTGCAGGCCTGCAGCTTCCTCTGGTAGTAATCCGTCTTCCCTTTCTTTATTATTTACCTGATTATTTCCATAATTTCCGCCACCCCATTTGAAATTTTGAAGAATTGTGAAGGCTCCTCCCCTATCCTGTTACCCTAGCAAAATAATATGTGTTCATGTACTTGATTAACTACTCATAAGAACAAGGTTTGCATACACAGAAATCATCATCTTATGCGCTTCGGCTGACATAAATTTTACTGATTGCGTACTAGATGGCTCTGGTGATGAAGATTTCATGCCTGGAACAGCTTGCAGTAATCAAAATGGCAACTATTTACTCAACCAGAAAGGAGGTTCAAATCTGCCACAACACGATAATGGCTACCCTAATTCTCCCACTAATCTATGGAGTAACTCTTCTAGGTAATACCCACTAGCTCTCTCCCCCTCTCTCCCCCTCTGCATTTATTGATTTTCTCGTCAAGCTTGTACACTAAAAAGGGTGCGTTGCTTTTACCTTTTATGACTTCGGCTTTTTAAAGCTGGTTTTTACCCTTCCATGCATGGGTGACTTTAGCTTGTTCATGTAGATCCACGCCCTCCTCGTCACTTTCCCTGAAACTAAAAGGAGCTACGTACCTTCTTTCTCACAGCTTTTGCTTTTCCTATATTTAACTTTCTTTCTTTTGTGTTTTTGTTTCCTTTTTCTGCTTTTCTTGGGATAATAGTCTTCTCCATGGTCATCGATCGTATTTACCTGATCACCACGGATCGGGAAAAAATGTCAGTGATGGAAAACAGTAGATAATAGTTTATAATCGTTAGAGTACGTACAAGTTCAAGTTTCTTAGATACAGTATATATTTCTTTTATATTAATTATTACGAGTTTGAATATTACTATTTTTATTCTAACTAATAAAAGAAATCATCACTTAAACCTTTATGTTAAGATAATCAAATTTTCTAAAAATGCTTGTTTGTTTGACAATTAATAACCATGTAATTTGATTTTTTTTTAAGGATGAAAGCCATGGTTACATTTCTAGCAGCATTAAGGTTTTCTTGACTTCCATTTTTAGTTAGCTTATTATTAGGCTTTAAACCATCTGGTTAGCACAGCTTTTGGGGGGAGAAGAAGTGAATTTGTAGGAATTACTTTAGTTACTATTTGAGGAGATAATTAAGGACATCACCTCCTTCATTTCAATCACAAAAGTACTGGCTAGAATGCTAAGCTACATGAACAAAGTCCTCGTCTACGGGCCTGTGTTGTTGGAGTTTGCGAAATATTTCTAGGTGCCAAGTATTTTAATTAATATATTCATTTCCATTTTTATTTTTTTTTTTTTTTATAGTTTTAGCTTTAGTGCATATGGTTTGGTGTTGGTCTTTCTATTTTATTTTATTTTATTTTTTAATTTATGGCACAATAGTTTTTGGGTTTCTCTAGTTGAGCTGTATAATATCAATGCATGCCACCCCTAGTAACTGAGAGTTCCAAAATCTGTATTAATTAATGAAGAACAAAGAAGAAAAAATGGTATTTACTAAGTAATTATGAAGAGTTCATGTATTAAACAGCCCCACTAGATATATTTGAAATTATTTTAATAGATGGATATATTGAACTCATTTAGTCTCATTTCAATCATGAGATCTCAATTAATAGAACTCATTTATCCATTTTCTCGTTCCAATTTTTTTACTGTAAATCTTTGTACATAATTAAGTATGAACAATGAGCAAAATTAAATTTCCTCCACATTTATGTTATTAATGAGAATTGGTGTTTATTATTAAATTAATTTATTTGATATATATATATATATATATGGCGTGGAAAATTTTATGCCATGAAAATTGATAGGACTACATATTTTACTATTCCATTTCAAATTTAAATCTTTCTTACATTTCATAGGTTTAATAGCTAGTAAACGAGCACATCACACACAAAAAAAATCACTAAATTAGTACAATTGATTAGATGAAAGACATTGCTTATGAATCCAAGGCAACATTTCATAGTTTGAAATGATGGCTGTAGATTATACATTTTTATTTCTTTATAATAGGTATACTATAAATTATCCGAGTATAAATTAATAAGTAGTTTTATGGAGATTATTATTTGGAACACCTATGAAAATTTAAGAAATTATATCGCCCGTCACCTCAGGTATTTTATCTTTGTTTTCTACTGATCTCTAAAATTGTCGATAAGTTATAGAATCAGTGCCCTTCTTTTAAATAACCACACGTAGTGATTAATGGTTCCTAGAAATGCAACTACGTTGTGATGATAGTACTCATGATTTGGGGTATCTAGATTTATTATTCCTAATATTCAACCTCTGAAAAATAATGGTTATGGCGCTCTCCCAAATTTTGGGAAAATTAAGACCAAATACAGAAGTTAATGAGGTCGGGCAGTGCCCGCAATGATGGAGGAATAGAGTTTTAGAGAGTTACGCAAGGTTGTCAATACTGTTCCGGTCGTCGTTCCGGTTTTTCTATTGGTATAGAACGTTTTGGTTTCAGAGCATTTCGGCATGCCGTTTCGGGGTTGTACTGTTCATATATAATTATATATATATATATATATGAAAAAAATTAAAATATTAATTTAACAAACATAATTAATATTCAAGATAAATTAACTTTAAATTATACAATATAAATACAAAGTCAAACAAACATAATCTCAAAATTAGAAACATAATCGCAAGTTAATCAAAATAAGGAGGATTTTAAGGCCGGAATGGCACACCCGGAACGGTACCGAGACGTTCCGGCCGGTATTTCCGGAACGGGCCGGAATTAAAACCGAGATGAAAACGACGCCGTTTTGTCTCGGTTTTTTTAATGGCACGGAACATTCTGGTCGTTTCGGCCGAAACGGGACGGTATTGACAACCCTGGAGTTGCGTAGTGCATATTTGCGGAGCAAGGCTCAAAGAAAATGAATTTTTTTATTACATAAAAAATCATTTATCTTAGTTTCAAGACTATTTATATAATATTGAATTCGCATATATTTGTTCATGTAAGAATATGTTTGTCATCTTTAATTTTGAATTACTTGAGAGAAAAAAATCTTGAATGACAACGACGAATTACTGCAAAAATTGCTGATAGATGGATTTCCGGTGTATAGAATTATCCAATCTTCATGGATTCGGGTGTATATACATCAACTTTCATGTAGATCGAGTTGGTTTTCATAGAATATTATTGAGCCTCTTATTCAAAAATATTTTATTTTTGGAAGTCAAGGCTAATAGATCTAGAGTGATTAAATATTTAATCAAGGAATATATGTGCTTGTAATCTTAAAATGTACAAGAACATAGTGAATAAGTTAGCTATCAAACCCAGAAAATGATCGTGCACTAATACAAGATTCCGAAAAGTCAATTAAAAGTTAAGGTGGCCATTTTATGCCACGATGCGTAGCCTTCCTAGGGTTTGTTTTTGGTTTGTACACCTTTATGGTAACGTAAAGCTTGCTCATTTGCTATGTACAAAACTTTCTAGCTCATTTTCACGAACATTTTCCCCCACATGATTTGAAAATTTAACCATTTTAGTCCAGTGGGAGAGATTAGCCCTGAAAATCATGGCCCTTGAATCAATCGGTTTATAGCGATGATTTTTTTAAGATTTATAGCTCTATTGCAAAATGGTATTGGAGAAAAACAATTAGAGCTAAAATATCAAGCTGTTAAGCATAGTCCCACCTGTATTAACATCTTCTTCTTCTTAATGAATTGTATCAGAATTTTAGGTTTGTAGGAGAGAAAAAAATTAGAGTCATGAAGGAGATGGCTATAGCCAGACCTAAAAACAACATGTACAGGGATTGATTATGGTAGTACAGAGTTTCGGGGTTTGAATTAGTAGCATAGCTTGGTGCAGAAATATTTTTTTGTGTCTGGCTTGTGGAATCACTTGTTAATATATTTTGTAAAGAATCGAAATCATCAATCTAAGTCGTGTGGTTCTTACGTTGAAATTTAAGTCACTGGATCAAGTCTTGTGGGATCATTCTTTTTTTCTTTTCTCCTTAAGGTGCTTGCTAGGTTTTGAGCTACGCAATAAAGATGGCCTGGCTCTATTTCTTAAATCACTTTCTTGATGTAAAACTTTGTTAAAAAATAATATAAATCATATTCTAAAGTCTTATCTAATAGTTTAAGCTTGTAGGTGATATGGTATCAGAGTCTTGTTGACGCAGCGGTCACGAATTCGAATCTCATCACCCTCATTGTATTTCATAAAAATCAAGCACAAGGTAGTGTAGGTCTGTGCAAGTTTCAAGCCCAAAATATTTTCACTTGAAGATGATATGATAGATGTATTAATTTGATATATCTACGTCCCCTAATTAATTAGTTTGGTTTGATCACCTATTACCAAGAAAATTAAAGGAGTGTTTTCCTTCATTTGACTCCATGGATGTTCCAACTAATGATTTCCATCAGTATCATTGGTTTAGGAATATAGGTTACAGTTTATCATTTTCTTCTCGTTCAGAAATTCAGAAGCAGGTCAACGGTTTGATTGTAACTGATAGTGTTTTTATCAATTGTTGCAGCAAAGGAGGATGGCATAACAGCTCAAGAGATCTAGATGGGCTTAAGGTGGAAGCTCCATCATCTCAGCAAGTGTCAGGAAATAAACTGGATGTGAGTATCTGAACTTAATGAAAAAAAAATATATTTATCAATAAGCATCTCCATAACTCTGTTGACTATCATATATTTGCCAGTAATTAACTGATATTTGCATCTAAATTAATTTCTGGATCCTCTATGCATGCATCCAATGATGGCAATGCAATTATAGTGTACAGATGCTTGTGCTATGGAAAATATCAAGAAACCATCTCACCTAAAAATTTAAGTTATTTGGTGAGATTTCAGAATATAATTTATATTATTCTGTAACACACCCTCTCAAGTGAAGTTTTTTGGGATTGAAACTTGCACAGACTCACACTACCTTTTCTTGATTTTTATCAAATAGAATTGAGGTGGTGAGATTCGAACTCGTGACCGCTGAGTTAATAAGACTCTGATACCATATCAAGAAATCATTTCACTTAAAAACTTAAGTTGTTAAGTGAGGTCATAGAATATGATTTATATTACTCTCTAACATAAAATAAGTTATGGCTCTTGTACAACTTCTCATAGATTTACTTTGTATCCATGCTAGCTGTGGAGCAAGGTATATGAAATCAGATATATAATTAAACCAAAGCTTACGTGCTAAAATAAGTGATTATTGCAAGTTTTCAGTTGAATTCCCAATATAAAGTATAAATCATAAGCTCATAATAATTCCAAGATTCTGAAAGCCAGCTTCACCATTGCTAACATCTGTATATTTTCTCTTATTGTGATGTTTTTGTGGTTTAATTACAGACTTGTCCCAATTCTTACACTTGCAGGGAGTTGGTTTTGCTCAGTCAAGAAGCATTACAGGATTGATCGATCAAGAGCTCAAGAACCCAATCCTGGAGTTTTCCTTAGGGAGACCAGACTGGCAAAACAAAGAACATGAATGATGATTTAAAATAGGGTTCGTGCTGGCTAACAGTGGCATGGTATTTAGAATTCCCTTTTTCTTAAACAAAAAGAAAAAGATCATAGATAATATAAATAGATATAGGGCTTTGCAAGGGGAGAAGAAGAAAGTCTTGCTCTGTCAGTTCACTGCATGTATGTCTGTATATTCTTTCTTACACCATTGTTGGACTATGTTATGAGTTGATGTTAGTCATTACTTCGATCAACGAAGCAAAAAGCAGTAGAGATGAAGGATTCCGTTTTAATGGTGCATGATATATATAAATTCAGTCCCAAAGAATCGTGGCAGCGTGATGGCAAAGAGTTTAAGATCTACATAGCAGGTCTCGAAGTTCAAGTCAGGGCGTGTATCTATTATAAGAGTTTACTCGTTCACCTGAGCCCACAAAGTGCTCTTTCCAGATAACGAGGTTTACTCGAATCCAAGAAATACAATATATATATATATAAATCTCTGTTTTTTCTTACAAGATCCTTTTTCCATTGTCTCCTAGAGTGTGAAAGCTTGACTTTGATTCCATCTTTTCGTGCCATTATATCAGCTTTGATTGAAGTTTGATGTGCAACGTCCAGCAAAGTTGATAAAGCAACAAGCCACTAATTGCTGTAAAGACATGAAAAGAATATTTCTTTCTAATGAAAATCAGATCTCTTTCAGTCAAACTGTGATGTTGCTGAATAAAATTTAGATATAATTGCTTCGTAACACATCATCGCTTTTTCCATGAATGATTCCTTCCTCTTTTCTTCTTATTTTCAACACTAAAATGGGGTGTTGGGATTGTGGGTTGCATGTCTGTCCCACTCATTTATCTACTTTAGTCAAATTCTGCTGGTAATACTGCATCAAATCTAGCTAATTGATATCTTCAAACGTCATTATCACCTAATTATCTTATCATCGTCTTTTTTTTTAAATTTAAATCTTATTTTAAAAATATTAAAATGCTTTTTCTTAAATGGAAGAAAAGAAAACCCTGAGATATCAATAAATAAAAACTATAAAGTCTTGCATGGCTGATGAAAATGTTGAAAACAGTTTTCATAAACAGGAAATAAATAACGCAAGCAATTATTCCAAAACATGGTTGTCTATTTTGTTCCAAACAGCTAAAATATTTTGTATCAGTTAAAAAAAGAGATAAAACAACGTTGTTTTTACTTCGGTCTAAATTCTAGGTTGTTCTAGATTTTTCTGCTAAATACCGGCTGAAACGTTCTGGCTTCGTTCCGCTCCGTTCCGTTTCGGCCAAATAGTGTTTTTTTTTAATAATAAATAATTTTATAATATCAATCATATCTCTTAATCCGACCATTAGATTGAGATGAAATTTTTTGAGGAGTCTCTTGATACATTTATATATATTATGTTAAAATTTCAGAGCAATCAAAAAATCTAATCACCTTTTGAGATTGATGATGACATTCTCGTACTATTATACATGTTTATAATTTTGCTCAAAAAAATCATTTTACTGTGTTTTTTTAAATTAATTGCACAATTCTAAATAATTTTATTTTTGGATTTGAATTAAACAAAAATTAATATATTTAATTATATATATACATAAGCAGTACAACTTCAAAACAGCGTGCCGAAATGCTCTAAAAACAAAATATTTTGTTTTTATTAAAAAATAAAATATCAACCGAATCAGTATTGACAACCTTGTTCCAGAGAGGAAGAAGAGAGAGAAGCAAGTAGGAACTTGGATTGGACAGCAATGCAGGCCGTAGCCTGTTCGAGTCTTAAGGCCCAGGTGAGGCTCACCTATTTGAGTACTGTACGCGGGTCACAAATTTACTTTATAGGGCCGTAGCCCAATAACAATGGCTGGCAAGCAGCATGAAGGTGTTCAATAGAAAAAATCTCGAGAAAACAGGAAAATAAAATAAATTGTGAAATAACAGAAATTGACAGGTGATAAACTTATTAAATACCATAAGGATCCGGTATATACTTTCTGATTCTCTGAGGACTATTTGGATATTTAGGACTTGGCTATAAAAAACACAGAAAAATAAAATAGATTGTTTTGACCTAAATCAAGTTTTAAAGTAAATCAGGTTATAATAAAAATTTAAAGAAATAGATATGTTATTCTCATTTAATATTAATGAGAAAGTTATTTTAAAAATTCTACATAAAATTCTATTTTATAAAATCAAGTGTTAATTTAATGGAGGATATATTTTTAGCATCATGGAATACAAAACAACATGTGAAAATTATTTTCTTATAATCATAATTAAAAAATAATCGAGTTTAAAATCACGTGAACATAATATAGAATAATAAAATAAAATAAATCAAAAATATATAATTTAAAATAAAAACAAAAATAAAAATAAAATTATTAAATAGGCTTCCTCCAAATAAAGAGAAATAAAATAGGCTGTGGAAGTAGCGTGGAAGAGAGTGTCCATATATAAGTAGTCAAATACATGGACAAGAAAGTAGAGGTGTAATAGTTTCACAGAGGCTAGCGGAGAGGGAAATGGCAAGTGGAGAAGTGGTGGAGAGAGCCGAGGGTTCATGCCACCTTTAGAGAGATTGCAAATGCTGGCCCTCAATCCATTGTCCACCTCATCAAGAAGTTCATGTCCTCCACTTCTTCTTCACCCAACTAGGGTTTCTTTGCCGTGATTCTGACTTTGATGGTGCTTGTGAGAAAGCTCAAGGGAGAGTTGGCTATTATTCTCACAATGAGAAAGCTCCTTTGTGATTTGGATATGATTGAATCTCAGTTATTCAATAGGTTCCTTCTTATGGAAGATCAAGTCAACCAGCAGATTACAGAAGATAAATCAGCATGAAATCTGCAGATAATGGCTTTTGGCCATTTGACAATGAGAGCAAATAGGCATTTTATTGCATGGAATTGAAATTGAAATTGCCTTATTCATAACTGGTAAAGAGGCATGGCCTAGACGCTGATGCCATAACTTGGCAGATACGCGAATACTGGAAAAAGCTTGCGGACGAAGATTTGCAAGTGACATGGAGAAACTGTAAAGACCATTAAGAAGAGGACCCCGATGCAGGACGTTCCCCAAGTAGTCCTTCACAAGAAAGAAAAAATCATGAAACTCAAAAAACACATTGTTGTCACGGCAGAAACGATGGACTGAAAGCAAATTTTTAGTAATATCAGGAACTAGTAAAATTTGATCTAGAATAAAAGACTTTGAAGGAGAAGAGAAAGTGGACTTTCCACTGCGAGTGATTTTCAAACCTGCACCATTTGCCACTTGGATTTGATCATGACCAAGGTAGTCTTCGTTTGAAAGCTGAATGTTGCTCATGTCATTTGTGAGATGGTGAGTGGCTCCTGTGTCAGGATGCCAATCAGGAGATGGGTTGTTTGGACGGGTAGCAAGGTAGGCTGAGGGCTGTCTTTGTTGGGACTGGTCCTGGAAGGTTAAATCAAATCGATAATAGCATTTTAGTGCTTGATGACCGGGCTTTTGGCATACCTGACAAACAACGGATGAATTTGTGGCTGGCGCACGATGGTTGTAGCGTCCCCCTTTATTGTGAGGACGAAAGTGATTTCCTCGGCCTCTATAAGAGTTAACAGGGCGAGGTTGGTATTGAGGTGCTGATCTTGTAGCCATGTTGACAGAGGCAGCAACCTGGATTGAATCATGATGTTGATTGATTCGTGCTTCAGTGAGAAGGAGCATAGAATAGAGTTCTTCTAAGGGAACTTCATCAGAACGTGAAGTTATGGTGGATACAAAAGAATCATACTCTTGACCGAGACCAGCCAAGACATATGTCAAAATTTCTTCATTCTTCAAGGGTTGACCTGCAAGAGCAAGATCGTCAGCCATGCGCTTGATTGAAAGGAAAAAGTCCTTGGCAGACTTAGCACCCTTGCGAGCAGTAGCAAGCTGTGTTCGAACTTGAACAGCCTTTGCCCGTGAGATGGATGAAAAGTTTTGTTGTAGAGCAAGCCACACATCCTTGGAGGTATTGTAAGACATAACCTGGGAGAGAACCTCTTCTGTGAGTGAGGAATTGATGGTGGCAAGGATGATGGAATCTTGACGAACCCATTGAGCATATTCTGGGTTTGGTACTCTTGAAGTGGTACCTGTAACAGAATTAGTGACATCAATTTCTTGAGGAGGGGCTGTAATTGTGCCATCGAGATAACCAAGTACACCTTGACCACGAAAATATGGCAGTGCTTGAGCTTTCCAGACTGGGTAGTTGGAGTGATTCAGCTTAATATGCAGTGTGAGAGGTAGGTGATTGAGAGACGGAACAGAGTATGAAGAAGGGTGGTTGGTAGGGACTGCTGAAGAAGAAGAAGCCATGAAGAAGGGTGGTAAAGAGGTAGTTTGGAAAAAAAAAAAATTGATCAGACGTTGGTCTGTTTTTGAGGCTCTGATACCATGTAGAATTCTATGTTTTTCATTAATTCAATACATGAATTTACAAGAGTTTAAATAGATAAAAATCTGCTCTATACAACACAGCTTTTGAATTTCAAATAAACAAAATCTGTAGATAAGGAAAATGAGAGATTCTCGGCTGAATCTGCAGATAATAATATTACATGATTATCTGCAGATTTCATGCTGATTTATCTTCTGTAATCTGCTGGTTGACTTGATCTTCCATACTTCTCATATTCTTAAGATTTAAGCTTTTACTTTGCATTACTAGATTTCCCAGAAGCTAAAGCTTACAACAATCTGATGGTGAAACGATTCGAGTTGTGATCAGGGTACAGATTCAAGAAAATTAGGATTTTCTTTTTCTTTTTTTTAACCGAGATTTTTGATGACTGAGTGGTTGTATCTGCCAGACTCAACATCGCACTGTAAGAAGCCGACATAGATACAATAAATCAATACATACATGTCCAAGAACACAACAACAATGAAACAAAGAAACAACAATCACAAGAACAGTTCTACTTTCTCTACAATACCGAGTTTGAACTTCGTATTTACTCAATTCTAAGAACTGAAAACAGCCTAGAATTTCTTGCAATTTCGCATTCATGGCCATGGAATTGCGTTTGTATATGCAGCAAGAATCTTCAGCTACTGGTTGGGCGACAAAAGATCGAGAAGGAAAGTCCGATAATGACCAGAAGTTCCTGAGTTAACGGCATCGTTCAATGTCTTTTTGTACTCCTTCCGATATTCAGCTTTTATGTATTGCATGTCAATCTCAGTCCTTGTCACGATTACCCTTATGAGGGCAGAGTCATTGGTTCCCCAGCCTTTCATCGCCTTGCGCAGCAGCTGCAAAGTTTTATGAAATTGATAGGATTTATCATCGGCTTCATTATAAAAAATAATAGTATCAGGTAAGTAAACGAACTGGACAATATCACAAGATATGGGATTTCACCCTGAGGCAGGGAGGGTCACCCCATTAAATATATAGACGTGATGCATCATGAGAGATGATCACGCCATAGATGGCCAACTCATGAGCTTGTTTGTATCATAAGTTCACTATTACTCGATATAAGAAGATGCCGACTCGTTGGACGAAATCAATTTCGATCTGTATCATCTTCAATATTCAGAATTTTCTTCGTTAATTTCTACATGGAGGAAAAAGTTTTCACAGGAACCAGATGAAACGAAGAAAACCAAATCAAAAAGGAGGTTAAAAATGTGGAAGGATACCTTGGCAAAGTGCTTTGCCGGATTCTCTGAGCATTGTAAAATTGTCTTCAAAGCATGCTGAAAATGTCCTGAAGTTTTCTTCTTTATAGCCTGAAATTGTTCCAGATGAATTTGCTTCACAGAACAACCACAAATCAAAGAGAGGTAAGAGAACATTGAGAAAGTTTACCTTTTTCAGACACTTTCCATACTTGCCGTGATACGCAGAGTCAACAGCAGTCAAATGTGCTGCACTTCGTTCACAGAATACGCGGATGAAAGTCTTCTCATCAGTTCCCCATCTCTTCTCACCTGCTTTATAAAGAGCCTTTGCATCCTTCTTAGCCATAACTCTGTCAACTTCACGGCCTTCATAACGAGGCGTGATTACATATGCTAGCAGGAGCTAAATCAAGTATTTTATGATAACACATCAGGAATTTCAGTTTCCTTTAATGAACATTGAATAAAAACGCTGACATGTATTCTGGGTGGAAAAAAAAGAGAAAAGGTGGTGGATGGTGAAGGTCATTCTAGAAAAATCCCTATTGACAGGCATAAAAACAGAGTGGACAGAATTCTATAACAAGGGCGAATGCTGTTTTAACAAAAACAAAATCCCAAATTATTCCAGTGAAACTCCATTATTGCAAGTAGAAAGAAATCTAACGGTTGGTAAGTCCAACTGAACTTTTCCATGGTTAAAGCAGCAGCCACACTGTTCCCAAATCTTAGAAAGGCGAGCAGCAGCAACGAAATGTTCAGTAATAAACATCTGTTTTTGAGATTCTCAGTTCATTTCCAGATAATATACAGGATCATTTCACAGAATTTACATCGTGACAATAGGCAAATGCCACGTAAGGTTTCTTAGCTGATTAAAATTAAAATTAACAAAAATATTACAAAACAGCTAAAGGACGTTCCATTTTTACTGTGCTCCCTCTCACAGATCACTGTGGATTCGAGCAGTGTAGAGGCGAAAATGGCGCTCGGCCGCGCGGCAAAAAGTGGGTGTAAAACGGGGCTAATTTCGGATTTTCCTTTTTTTTTAAAAATAATCAGATATGAACAGTGTAATCACGCTTTAACCCCCGGTAATAAGACAAAATCAGGCATCCGGCTGAGGGGCACCGTCATAATTGCACGCGGCCGGACCAGCCCGGTCCGGTCCGGTCCGCCGCAACTTTTTCTTTTTTTATTATTTTCTAAAATGGCTAAATACGGTTATAGCCCCTAATAAGACAAAAACACTGAATTGGGTGCAGAGTTAGAGCGGTAATTGGCCCTATTTTACGAATTTTTAATTTGGTGTCTGGCAGGGCATGAGGCGCACGCGCCAGACGGTTTTTCGCCTCACGCCCTGTTTAGGTGGCGCGTGCGGTGTCATCCGGTGGCCGGAAATTGTCAACCGGAGGCCAGAACGATGCGCCGCCGCGTGGTCTTCCTCCTGCGGTGGTGCGTGTAACCACCAAATGTTCGTGGACGCGGCGAGGTCGGTTTAAGCCGCCGGCCACGTTTCTCTCTCTCCTGCACGTTAATGTGCAGGAGAGTCCCCCATATTGCGTTACTTTTCACTTCGATCCCTCTACTTTTAATTTCGTTTTTGGTCCTCAGTTCTTTGATATAAGTTTTGATTTTGTTCGATTGGGTCCTCCGATTTTAATTGATTGAATGTGAAAGTTTCACTTCGGTCCTTCTACTTTCAATTTCCGAGTTGGTTGTATATAACTCAATCAATTCGGTACAAAAGTTCTGATTTTTGCAATTTTGTCCTCTGAGTTCAATTGACAATAAATGTAATTTGCATTTCAGCCCTTGGACTTTTAATTTTTTAATTTAATTCCTTTATATTTGATTTTCATTTCAGCCCTTACACTTTTATTTTTTTAATCCCTACTTTTGTCCATGTATATATAAGTGTATTTAACATAATAATAATAATAATGATAATGATAATGATAATAATAATAATAATAATAATAATAATAATAATAATAATAATAATAATAATGATGATGATGATTTTAATAATAATAATAATCATGATTTAATTATTTTTCTTTCTTACTCTTTTGTTATTTTTTTTCCCTCCCGATAATTTGATAATTTTTTTTGTTTTTTGCCAGTAATAGCAATGATAATTGTTTTTTTTTGTTTTATCTTTTGTTAAAGTTTCTGGGATATTTTTAGTCTTTCATTTATTTTTGTTTCTTTCATTATTAACATAATAATAATAATTATAATAATAATAAGAATAATAATAATAGTGATTATTATTAATATTATAATAATAGTGATTATGTATTCTATTATTATAATAATAGTGATTATTTATTCTTTCATAATAATAATAATAATAATAATAATTTTTTAATCGGTTTTTCTTGCTTGCTGTTTTGTTCATGCTTTTTATTTTTTCCCCTCGGTATAATTTAATAATTTTTGTTGTTTTTATTCTAGTGGCATTAATAATTTTAGATGTTAAGACTCCGATGTTGCTATTGTTATTATATTTTAAATTAATATTGCTTCCTTTTCCCTTTGTTTTTTGTTATTTGCTCTTTCTATTAATTGATTTTTATAATTTTATTATCTGCACAATAATGATTTCAATATTTTTTTTTTCTTATTCAAATATTTTGCTCTTTTTTCTAATGTTAGTGCGCGCTCTTTTGTGATCGTTTATGACGCAATACCTATATTCTAAAAGATGTAATCTATGCTTACGTGACAAACTCAACTCAAAATTTTAAACATTTTATCTCCTAATCTATAACTTTTTTTTGCTTATATCATATAAATTTATCATTGTAGATTTAATTATGTTAAATTATATACAAAAAAATACCCGCCGCAACGCGCGGGCAATTTGCTAGTAAAAATATAAAATGAGTTGTTGTTTTCTTGTGTTGTACTGTAGCTGCTGAAACATTTTTACTGTGAACTATGACAGTATTCTACTGGTTTTGCCCTTAAAAAAACATGTAAGATGTAAAAGTGCTAATGAATATCTGTTGCAGTTTAGCAAATAAAAAATCAAGCAAAGACAGCCCCCATTTTTTTTCAAAAATCCACCCCACCCATACCAGATTTTCCGCCGTGGAAGCTCCTGTAAGGGTCATCAATGGCAGTCTCTTCTCTAATAAATCAATATCATTTCAACACTCAAATTTTGTCAATCTCGCATTCACTCTTCATTTTCACTGTTCTCTCACTCATCTGTTACTCCTAACCCAAACCCCATTAATTTCTTCCTCTAGCTTTCCTCTTATCATCTCACAAACCCCACCAATAACTCTGAATTTAACTTTAAATCTCATCAAAATGAGAGGCCATTTACACGGAACAAAGCATCGGAGAGTGTTGTAAGCGGTAAAGTTAGTGTCTTTAGTGATAAAAAACCAGTTGTGACCGTGGTTTTGCTTGGTTGGCTTGAAGCTAGAGAGGAACATCTAAGAAAGTACGTGGAATGATATAATTAAAGAGCGATTCATGTTGTTACGTTTATTGTTGATATAAGAGAATTGCTTTGTTTTGATTTTGGGAAGAGAGTGATGAAGAGGATTACTAAATTGGCTAATCTGTTTATGTTATTTAAAAAAATTGTCACAGGAATGCTATTGAAATCTTGAATCCATACCCTCATGATGTGGAGCGCGGTATATATCTAAACCGCGTAGAAAAACTAGAACCCCAAATTGCTACAGAGAAATTCAACCACTCTTAGATGGACTTTATTGTCGATCAACGTTTTTGCATGAACAAGGAAACAAAGGCCAACCTATCATGTCCCAAATCTTTGTAGATGTGATTGTTGGAAATTTCTATTTGTGTCTCTCATGACACACTCATGTTCTTACTCATGTTCTTGATCATACAAACTCATGATCATGAAGATAGATTATGGGGTTTGATCATGGGGATCAATTAATTGATCATGACTAATTATCTCTTTGATAGAAGGAGAAAATTGGAAAATAAATTAATGAGTGAGGTCCCTGATCTACCTATAAATAATAGCTTGTGTACTCCATCTACGGCTACTGGTAGGCATAGATCAGAAGGTTCCTCTTGTAAAACTTTTAATATTTTTAAGTTGTATTGTTGTTGTTGATTTGGAAAGACTTTGTTGTTGCTGCAATTGGAAATTTATTTTTCAGTAGTTGAGCAACAATGACTGGAGGTATTTATATTCTAAATTCCGCTTTGCTATGTATTTAACATCCAATTATATAAAGTATATCTAACATGTGGTATCAGGGTCTGCCTTTATGCTATTTTGCACATTATATTCGTTAGTGATTCTCGTGTATTGAATCATTTATTTTGATTTTCAATTTATGAGCTAGGGTTGTTATTTTACGTAACTATTTGTTTATAATGTGTTGTAAATGACAACATGTATAATCAAACTGTTCTTAAAATTAAAGTTGACGGGAAGGAGAGGCCACTAGCCTCTCGACTGGAGTACCAGCGATATGTGATAAATGGATTGCAAAAGTTTACCTTTTTATGGTCTCCAGATGCCCGTAATTCAATGTCATGCTCAAGATGAACCCCATATTTTGCATAGTAATGCTGTTTAAATACTTGTATCTGGGATGGCGTGCGAGAACAGATTACTTCAGTTGCAGTTTCCAGATTTAATAAATCTTCCCTAAGTGCCTGCCTCACAATCATTGCATCACGACCAGGCGGATCATGCATCCACAACAGAAGTGCTGTCTGAATTGCAAAAGGAACAATAAAATACATGAGATGTCTGTTTTTCTCATAAAAAAAAAGTTGAAATATGATACATGGTACCTCCAAATTGCCAGAAAGCTCCGACGACAAGCGCTTAGGAAGGTCCTCGGCGTACAAAGCTCTGTACTGGCATTGGATGAGAGCACGCTGGGCTGCATCTCGATGAGCCAGGATATTGATCACTGCAGATTTGTCACTTCTAAATCCTGGAAGGATAAACAGAACAAGTTAAAAAATATCATTTATTTATAATTTTTCATATTTCTAATGATCAAGAAACATAACTAAGTAAATAAATACCCTTAAATGCACGGTGGAGATGCCTTGCATCATCTATAGGGGATGAAAGCAGTAGCGGAACAGTTAAAGTTGACATCTTTTAAACAAAAAAACAGAAAATCGAACGGAGAACTGCAGTTTAATTAATTTCAAGCCGCCGGAGTTGCTACTATGGACGACGCTGTTGTCCTTTTATCTCACGCAGAGGACGGGTTGTTCTATGATTTAATTTTTATTTTTTTATTTTAGAAATGCCCAGTGGCGTGTACACCGTGTTGACGCCGCTCATCGGGCGGCTGAACGGCTCAAACAATTTTTTTATTTTTCAAACTTGCAGTGTAAAAAAATTATAATTAGTTTAGTTGTACATATTTTATCTGCGTAACTTGAGACATATATGCTAAATAATTCGAGAGTATGATAGAATTTGATTTTTAAAATATTTTTTTACTTGGAAAATATGTTAAAATAATATATAAATTATTTTTTATAATAGTGCATCAAGACGATTTAAATATATAAAAAAATTAAAATTAAAATTAAAATTACAATGAATATATATACACACACACGACCCCTACTAACCCAACTAAACGATAGGTTAAAACCAGGTAAAATATACTTAGCCAAAGTTTGCAAATCTCACTCTTTCTTATCATTTAGTAGGGGTCGCAATATATATATATATATATATAGTTAAAAAAATGAATTTCATATAAAGTTTTAATTTATTTTTTATAGCGTTATTCTAATCGATTAAAGTAAACAGTTATTTAGTTTGTATTTAAACTAGTAAATTAACTAGGTCACATCAACAACTCTCATACTATTTTTTTCATACTAGAAAATATTTTAGTAACACCTCGATGTTTTTCATGTTAAAAAAATAGATTTGACCATCGGCATGGTGCAAGCAATGATCTTCTAGTATAAATCAAAAGATGTGATGTTTTCAACTCGCTAAACACTATTAACTTTAATATATTTTATTTTAAATTCATACTTTCTCTTATTTTATATTTTAACATTTAATTTTTTATAGGTTGGATTATATAATTTATTGCGTTTTATCTTATATATAATTAACTCGCAAAACGGCATGAAAAATGACAATCAAAGGAAACGTTTCATCTATTTTGCCTGTAGTTTATAACTTCATACGGCTCACAAGTCGAACAAGTCTGTGGATTGCTACCAAATCGACAGGGCTTTTTATACTAATTCCGTTAATATTAATCAAATCTGGAAGAAAAAAAAATATTTTTTTTCGATCAGAGATATGGAACAAGTTTGAGAAAGTCAAAAGTGATAAGATAATTTTTTTTATTGCTCTCACCATTTTATATTTTTTTTTATTAATATTATAAATAATTATTTTTTAGATTCGAGAAAACTTCATCCCTTTAGAAATTTAATATCGATAAAACTATATATAATTTTTTAATTACAAATAACTTTTAATTTTTTTTTTATTCAATCACACAAAACACACACACACACACACACACACACACATACATATATATATATATATATATATATATATATATATATATATATATATATATCAAATAGTGGAATTCCTTTACGGTTGAAAACAAAAGTTCCAAGTTTGCTGTTGAGGAAAGGTTACAAAAGAACAAATTAACCCCTATTGTCAAACAAGATCCACAGTCTAAATTTTTAGCCAAGAAGGTTAAGACAACAGCCCTCGTTTCCTCTGCAAAATCAGAAGAAGAATACATTTTTATTTTACAAGGGATTGTACAAAACCAAGACTCTACCCCGATCTTAAACAAATCAATCTCTTTCGGATCATTATGACGACAATGAAGATGATTGTTATGGCATTCTGCAATCCATCAAAAAACAATAAAAGATTATGTTAGAGAATAATATAAATCATATTATAGGGCCTCACTTACAAGCTTAAGCTTTTAGGTGAGATGGTTCCTTAACATGGTATCAGAGCCTTGTTGACCCAGCGGTCACGAGTTTGAATCTCACCACCCTCATTCTATTTAATAAAAACCAAGCACAAGGTGATGTGGGTCAGTGCAAGTTTCAAGCCCAAAGAGCTTTCACTTGAGGGGGTGTGTTAGAGAATAATATAAATTATATTATGAGACCTCACTTACAAGCTTAAGTTTTAGGTGAGATGGTTCCTTAACAGATTCTCCAAAATTGTTGGCATAAGATGACAAAAGATGGTCCTTACCACTACAAAAATGTCTCTCATTTGGAGATCTGGACAAACAACTTTCAGTGTGAAGATTTCTCTTCACAAAAAAGTGATCCCTAACACTACAAAGGTGTCTCTCACTCATATAAAAGAGCAAACAACTTTCGATGTGAAGATTTCTCTTTACAAAAAAAGTGACATCTACCACTACAAAAGGTGTTTCTCATTTAGAGTCTACTCATATAAAAGGACGAACAACTTTTGGCCAACAGTTCAAGGTTCTCCAGCCAATCTTCATCTATATAAGAAGACTCTCATCCATTTTCGAAGGGCAGAGCTTAGAAAACCATCAAGTTTCTCTGCAGAAGAATGACATATCCATTCCTCTGTAAACAAACAACATCTTTCCATTGTAAACACATATCTCATGTTCTGAATTCAATATAAATTTCAAGGTTCATTTCTTTAAACCTTTAAACTCTTATATATTCAGTTTTATATCACTGCAAATTAAGTATGCTCTGTGTTTGATCAATGATTCTAACATTGTTGGTTTTGCCTTGTTCATTCGTATCAGAAATTTCATAAATATTCAAAACATAATATATCGAATGATTAGGCGTTGTTACACCTGAGAATGATCCAAAGATCTGGTCACAAGTTTTCAGCCGATATACTATGTTTTGAATGTTTATGAAATTTTTTATGTGAATGAACAAGACAAGATCAACAATGTCACAATCCTTGATCAAACACATAACATACTTAATTTGCAGCCGATATACTATGTTTTGTAGTTCTACTGTAGTTTATTTATTTATTTATATATATATATATATATATATATATATATATATATATATATTATTTAGATTATTTTCCCCTATGAACTTGATTATGTTTCTCTTTTAAAAACTTTAGTACTAAGCTATACAATTTAATATATTAGTTTAATAGTTCTATTACTTGTTTATATAAGTAACGTTACATCTTTGTCTATGATTAAGCAACCATGTTTTTTTAGATGCATGTTTAATATTGTAGTTAAGATTGTGTTTTTAAAAAAAAATTGTTTAAAATATATTAAAATATTATTTATAATTTTAAAAATATATATTTTTTTAATATTATTACATCAAAATGGTTTGGAAACATTAAAATTTTAATTTAAAATAAAAAAAATATTAAATAAAAAAATATTTTTGAAACACAATATCAAACATGCACAATAATTTATCAAATTTTGTTTTTTAATAGATCGATATATATTATTAAAAAAGTCGGAAATAAAACATAATGCCTACTGATCATTGACTTCTAAGGTGTTTCAAGAATACTCTAGGATGGAAACATAATGTCTACTTTTATCTTTTAGAAGACATGAAACCTAAAATAATGTTCACATGTATCTGGAACTATACATGTTAGATAGATAGAATGGAAAATGGTTTTTTTTTTATTAGAGGAAATCTCATCCTTTGAAAAACGCACTTTCTCGAGCTCGAAACTTGTTATTCAATTTACAAGTTTTTTGTCATCATGCTACGTTTCTTGGACAAAATGATAGTGCAAGAGAGACTTGGTTGATGCAATTTCCTTCAACCATCTCCTGATCTGTACTTATGAGGTAAGTTTCTAAGGCATGACAGTTTTGGAGGCTTCCTCCAAATAAAGAATATTAGTGTGGAAGAGAGTGTCCATATATAAGTAGTTTAAGTACATGCACAGGAAAGTAGAGCTGTAATAGTTTCAGAGAGGCTAGCGGAGAGAGAAATGTTAGGATATATTAGACCGTATGCATACGTGTGAGTATGCATACGCAAGGCATGTCTCTTAGGTATAAATAAGAGGCATGCACACTGTGTGCATCAAGCTGAAAAACAGCATAATAGAGTGTTATTTTAAGTTTTTCAATTTCCCTCCAAAATTGTTCTTCGTTTCCTCTGTTTAATTTCTTCTTCTCTGTGAAAATACATCACAGCTTATTAATCTTTACATGGTATCAGAGCTTAATGCTCACGCAAAACAAATCGATCCAAATTTGTTGATTTCAAAAACAGTGTCATCTTCACTGTCAGTGTCTTTCATTTCAAATTGACGTAATCTTCATCTTCAAGAGTTTGCGATTTCTTAAAATTAGTTCTTCGGAGCTGCTGAAATTACCTCATCAGGTTCTTCTTTGTTTTACCCAGTCAAATAACAATGGTCACAGCAGCCCAACTTCAAATTCTCCAATCACCTATTACAGCTTTAATCTCCACCGTGTCATCCTCTGTGAATGCGAAGCTTAATGATACCAATTACTTAAACTGGAATTTCCAGATGCAGTTACTCCTAGAGAGCAATGGAATTTTTGGCTTCGTCAATGGGTCTCATCCGTGTCCCTCCTCCTCTAGCTCAACCGATGATTGTGGTATGAATTTCTCTAATTCCTCCTCTTCAGTTGAATGTGATGAGTTTCTGGTGTGGAAAATGCATGATAGAGCGATAATGCAACTTATTATTGCTACTCTATCTCCAATTGCTATGTCTTGTGCAATTGGGAGTACTAGCTCTCGGGACCTTTGGATTAGATTAAAAGAACAGTTCTCATCAGTTTCTAAGACTGGTATTTTCCAATTGAAGTCTGATTTATAGAATATAAGGAAAGGGTCTGATTCTATTAGTCAATATCTTCTGAAAATTAAAGAGGCTAGGGACTACTTGAGTGTTGCTGGTGTTTATTTTGCTGATGAAGATATAGTGATCTTAGCATTGAATGGTTTATCTTCTGAATATAATACTTTTCGTTGTGTTGTCCGTGGGAGAGAAAATGTGATTACATTGAAAGAATTTAGGTCTCAATTGCTTGCTGAGGAAAAGATCATGGAGACTGTTAATACTGATCCAGCATCCTATCTTACTGCCATTAACACTACTGTGTCCAAATCTGTTGTTGATTCCCCTATTTCTTATGCTCCACAATCAAACAGACCGTATAATAACTTTGGCAATGGAGGTTATAGGTCGTTTAATAAGAATAGAGGAAGGATGAGGTTTCCAACAGGATTTAGAAACTATTCCAAACCTCAATATCCTGCCCATAACCATGATTCTCAACCCATGAATTCAGGTGTTTATGGTTCTAATTCCTCACCCTATGTTAATTCACATGTGCCAATTTGTCAACTGTGTAACCTTGAAGGACATACAGCACCTACATGTGGCTTAAAAAGGGATGATAGAATCCAATCTCATATTTGTGGGAGAACCAATCATACAGCACGATTTTGTTTCTATAATGAGAATGGATCCACTGTTATGGGGCCAGCTCAATTTCACTCATCTCAGTCATCTCAACCACAGTCCACATAGGCAGTGCATCCACAGGCAGGGCATAATGGTTTGGGTAACTTTAATGGCTCAGCTCAGTATTCCTCTTCTCAACCAGGACATAATGGTTTAGGTAATTTTCATGGTTCAGCTCAGTATCCATCTCAGCCTCATTCTTCTCAACAGCAGCATATACAGGCTTTGCACACTGTCATGCCATCATTTAGTGGTTTGGGTCAATTTTCATCTCCACAGGCTCAATCCTCTCAATCACAAACCATACAAGCCATGAACACTGCATTGCCATCATCTCAGCCTTCTTTCTCGGTTTGGCTAGCAGATACTGGGGCTACAAATCACATGTCAGCAGACTTGTCTAATATGTCATTGATTGCTCCCTATCCTACTAATGATAGAGTTCAAACTGCCAATGGTGAAGGTTTGTTGGTATCTCATGTTGGGCAATCTATTATTTCCACAAGCAATGTATCTCTTAAACTCAAGTCTGTTTTGTATGTTCCAAAGCTTACTCAAAATCTGCTATCAGTGCATCGATTGTGTTTGGATAACAATTTTCGACTAATCTTTGATGCATTTTTCTTTTGGATTCAGGACAAGGCCACGGGGAGGATCATCTACACAGGGCAATGCAGTAATGGACTTTACCCTCTACCTTTTGTTCATCCTTCTTCAGTTTCAAATTTCAAATTCCAGTCTCAAGCTTATCTTGGTCAGTTAGTCTTCTCCTCCACTTGGCACAGCAGATTAGGTCATCCCTCAAATAATATTGCTACATTAATGTTACAAAAAGCAAATGTTGCTTGTGCAAATGATTCCAATACTTCTATGTGTCATAGCTGTCTTCAAGTAAAGTTTTCGAAACTACCTTTTAGTTCCTTTCATGCAAAGTCTGTAATCCCCTTTCAAATTATACATAGTGATGTATGGGGTCCATCTCCTTGTGTTTCAATTGATGGATATAAATACTATGTGACCTTTATTGATGAATTTTCAAGGTATTGTTGGTTGTTCCCATTGGTCAATAAGAGTGATGTGTGTTCTGTTTTTATTACATTTTATAATTATGTTGCAACACAATTTTCTTATTAATCTTTACAGGAAATGGCAGGTGGAGAAGTGGTGGGGAGAGCCGAGTGTGGGTGCTGTGGTATGTGGGAAGAGTGCACTTTGGAATACATAGGCTGGGTGCGGGCGAGGTTCGGTGGGGTCTGTGGTCTCTGTGAGGAAGCAATCAAGGATGAGCGAGCTAGGCTTGGAGTAGGAGTTGAAGTTGCTCCGAGGGTTCATGCCACCTTTAGAGAGTCTGCAAATGTTGGCCCTCCCATTCCCGAAGCTCAATCCATTGTTCAACTCATCAAGATCCTCCACTTCTTCTTCACCCAAATAGGGTTTCTGCTCCGTGATTCTGACTTTGATGGTGCTTGTGAGAAAGCTCAAGGGAGAGTTGACTATTATTTAATAGGTTCCTGCTCATATTCTTTGTGATATGGATATGATAGTATCTCAGTTATTTAATAGGTTCCTGCTCATATTCTTAAGATTTAAGCTTTTACTTTGCATTACTAGATTTCCCAGAAGCTAAAGCTTACAACAATCTGATGGTGAAACGATTGGAGTTGTGATCAGGGTACAGATTCAAGAAAGTTAGGATTTTTTCTTCTTTTTTCTAACAGAGATTTTGGATAGTGAAGTGCTAAATCTGTGGTATTGATGACTGAGTGGTTGTGCTTTGCATGATTGCTGGGTGAATGAACAGACTCCGATTGAAATCTCCAAATTAATTTCAATTACAATAAATTCCTGAGACAATTATCTACCAGTTTGTCACCTGCCAGACTCAACATCGCACTGTAAGAAGCCGACATAGATACAATAAATCAATACATACATGTCCACGAACACAACAACAATGAAACAAAGAAACAACAATCACAAGAACAGTTCTAATTTATCTACAACACCGAGTTTGAACTTCGTATTTACTCAATTCTAAGAACTGAAAACAGCCTAGAATTTCTTGCAATTTCGCATTCATGGCCATGGAATTGCGTTTGTATATGCAGCAAGAATCTTCAGCTACTGGTTGGGCCCCAAAAGAGCGAGAAGGAAAGTCCGATAATGACCTGAAGTTTCTGAGTTAACGGCATCATTCAATGTCTTTTTGTACTCCTTCCGATATTCAGCTTTTATGTATTGCATGTCAATCTCAGTCCTTGTCACGAGTACCCTTATGAGGGCAGAGTCATTGGTTCCCAAGCCTTTCATCGCCTTGCGCAGCAACTGCAAATTTTATGAAATTGATAGGATTTATCATCGGCATCAATATAAAAAATAATAATAACAGGTATATAAATGAACTGAACAATATCACAAGAGATGGGATTCGATCCTGATTTCACCCAGAGGCAGGGAGGGTCACCCCATAAGTATCCTCCAACTAATAATGTGGGGGGGGGAAGAAAAATATTTATGTGATGCATTATGAGAGATGGCCAACTCATGAGCGTGCTTGTATCATAAGTTCACTATTACTCGATATCAGAAGATGCCGACTCTATGGATGAAATCAATTTCGATCTGTGTCATCTTCAATATTCAGAATTTTCTTCCTTAATTTCTACATGATCTCTATCTTGCGATGATTTTTAAAAAAACACTTAAGGCCGAACTGCTGAAATGTGTACCACACGTATGAAACAAGCTACATTCCTGTCATCTACACATCGTTAAAGTTTACCATAACAAATAAACAATTTAATAAAACCATAATATTCAATGCATGGATTGTCTTTCATGGGGGGGGGGGGGAAAGTTTTCACAGGAACCAGATGAAGCGGAGAAAACCAAATCAAAGAGGTTAAAAATTGTGGAAGGATACCTTGGCAAAGTGCTTTGCCGGATTCTCTGAGCATTGTAAAATTGTCTTCAAAGCATGCTCAAATTGTCCTGAAGTTTCGTTCTTTATAGCCTGAAATTGTTCCGGATGAATTTGCTTCACAGAATAACCACAGATCGAAGAGAGGTAAGAGAACATTGAGAAAGTTTACCTTTTTCAGACACTTTCCATACATGCCGTGATAGGCAGAGTCAACAGCAGTCAAATGTGCTGCACTTCGTTCACAGAATACGCGGATGAAAGTCTTCTCATCAGTTCCCCATCTCTTCTCACCTGCTTTATAAAGAGCCCTTGCATCCTTCTCAGCCATAGCTCTGTCAACTTCACGGCCCTCATAACGAGGCGTGCTTACATATGCTAGCAGGAGCTAAATCATGTATACAGGAATTTCAGTTTCCTTTAATGAATATTGAATAAAAACGCTGACATGTATTCTGGGTGGAATAAAAGAAAAGGTGGTGGATGGGGAAGGTCATACTAGAAATCCCTATTGACAGGCATAAAATCAGAGTGGACAGAATTCTATAACAAGGGCGAATGCTGTTTTAACAAAAACAAAATCCCAAATTATTCCAGTGAAACTCCATTATTGCAAGTAGAAAGAAATCTAAAACGGTTGGGTAAGTCCAACTGAACTTTTCCATGGTTAAAGCAGCAGCCACACTATTCCCAAATCTTAGAAAGGCGAGCAGCAGCAACGAAATGTTCAGTAATAAACATCTGTTTTTGAGATTCTCAGTTCATTTTACTTTTTAGAGGCCTAAATAGCTATACAGGATCATCTCACAAAATTTTACATCGTGACGATAGGCAAATGCCATGTAAGGTTTCGTAGCTCGATTAAAACTAAAGTATATATCAAAACCGCGTAGAAAAACTAGAACCACAAATTGCTACAGAGAAATTCGACTTTATTGTCGATCAACGCTTTTGCATGAACAAGGAAACAAAGGCCAACCTATCATGTCCGAAATCTTTGTAGATGTGATGCCTAACAATTCACGAGCTAAGAATATTACCCAATCAAAGCAACAAACATTTACCAGTCATCAAGCACATCTTTTTAGAAAGAATGGATTGCTAAAGTTTACCTTTTTATGGTCTCCAGATGCCCGTAATTCAATGTCATGCTCAAGATGAACCCCATATTTTGCATAGTAATGCTGTTTAAATACTTGTATCTGGGATGACGTGCGAGAACAAATTACTTCAGTAGCAGTTTCCAGATTTAATAAATCTTTCCTAAGTGCCTGCCTGACAATCATTGCATCACGACCAGGCGGATCATGCATCCACAACAGAAGTGCTGTCTGAATTGCAAAAGGAACAAAAAATACATGAGATGTCTGTTTTTCTCATAAAAAAAAAGTTGAAATATGATATATGGTACCTCCAAATTGCCAGAAAGCTCCGACGACAAGCGCTTAGGAAGATCCTCGGCGTACAAAGCTCTGTACTCGTATTGGATGAGAGCACGCTGCGCTGCATCTCGATGAGCCAGGATATTGATCACCGCAGATTTGTCACTTCCAAATCCTGGAAGGATAAACAAAACAAGTTAAAGAAATATAATTTATTTATAATTCTTCATATTTTCTTAATGATCAAGAAACATAACTAAGTAAATAAATACCCTTAAATGCACGGTGGAGATGCATTGCATCATCTCTAGGGGATGAAAGCAGTGGCGGAACAGTTAAAGTTGACATCTTTTAAACAAAAAAACAGAAAAGGGGAACGGAGAACTGAAGTTTAATCAATTTCAAGGCCGCCGGAGTTGCTACTATGGACGACCCTGTTGTCCTTTTATCTCACGCAGAGTACGGGTTGTCCTCTGATTTTATTTTTTATTTTTTTATTCTAGAAATGCCCGGTTAAGATATTTGTGGCCCAGTGGCGTGTAGCCGCGTACACCGTGTTGACGCCGCACATCGGCGGCTGAACGGCTCAAAGAGTATTTCTTTTCTTTTCAAACTTTGCACAGTATAAAAAATTATAATTAGTTGTACAGATTCTATCTGCGGAACTTGAGACATATATGCTAAATAATTCCTTTTTTTTCTAACCTATTTTTATATTTAGTTCCATAATTTTATCCAAATTAGTAAAAGAATATTTAACTAAAACTAATATTTATTTTTTAATGCAATTGTTAATTATTATTATTTTTTTTGATACAAAATAACTTCATCTCCGGAAAGTGCATATTATGGGCTTATATGAGCAAATAAAACTCTAGTTATCTTATTCTCTTACAAGGAATGTACGCTCAGACTTGAACTCGAGACCTACTATGTAGATTACAAGTCTTTTGTCATTACACCACCTGCCCTTTGGGGATGATTATTAATTTTTGCCTAAACAATTGCTTGGTTTTTTACTGATTTAAGTGAAAAAATAAGTTTAAACGATGAAATAATCATAATCATAATATTAAAATCAATATTTACTTTTTAATGAAATTGTTAGTTTTTTGCCTAAAAAATTGTTAGTGTTTTTACTAATTTAAGTAAAAATAAGTTTAATTGATGAAATAATTATAATAATAAAATTAAAAAAAAACTTCATGATTTATTTTGGTTTGCTTTCTATAAGGTTATCTATGTCTTATAACCCGAGTCACGTGTTTTGTGGATTAACTCAGGTAGACTCGGGTTGTTTTATTGTATCTTGTGTTTAGATTGATTTTTTTTTAATTTCAACATTCAACAATAAGTTTATTAAAATTTGAGCTCCATAAAAATTTTATTTTTTTTATAGGGCTATCATAGTCTCATGAATTTGATCACAAGTTTGGTAGGATAGCCCGAGTTAATTTAGTTTTTTTTTAATTCCATCCTTAAACATTGGATTGATTGGAAATTGAGCTTTACAGTTTTTTTTTAATTAGTTTTTATGGAGTTATACTAATCACATGATTTATGTTGCAACTTTGATAAGTTAACCCAGGTAGACTTTAATGTTTGTTTATGTTTTTAATTGAATTGTTTTTTTTTCATCTTTATCCTTCAACATTAGTTTAATATGGAATTGAGTTTCATATTTAATTTTCATTTTCTTTTTTATAACATTATCTCATTCTCATGATTTAGGTCGTGAATTTAATAGATTAACCCGAGTTGATTTGAATCGATTCAATATGCTTTCATCCCAATAGTTTTTTTTTAAAAAAAAACAAGTTATCTTGAATTTTTTTTTAGTCAAATTATATTTTTTTTAAAAATTGTCTAGATTATTTGTGGATCCTTCAAGTTGACCGACTCAATTTAGATTAAACCACACACAGTTTAAATATCTTTTTTTACTAGAAAACAAACTAGAGTTACTATACTTTTTTATATTAAAAAAAAATATATATAACACGCAAACGGGCAATAATATAGTAATATACATAAAACGAAAAGGGAGCTTAATTCCATGGCAAGTTTTAATTAATTTATTAAAAAGAGAGACTTTCTCACACGCATATGGGCATTATCTAATTAATTGATGGCCATGTTTATCTATTTTATATATTTCTTAACCAATTTGAGATCGCATATACAATTTTATTTTTGTTTTTTCCTCATAATTTATGTGCTTCTAAACTTTAATACAGAATTATAGCAAGGAAAATACAATTATTAATACACAATTAATAATGTAACGATTTTTTCTACAAAAATTAAGGTCAAAAGATAAACAAGAATTATTATTTTTAATTTATATATATGTGTGTGTGTATAACGAAACCCTTTGTCAATTCAATTTTTTTCTCCGTAAATAATTATTTTATTTTATTTTATTTTATTTTTGAAACTTTGATTTTTGCTGCGTCACAAATCCAGCCGTTGGATTGAAGCTATACAGTGGTCATTTGTGTGGGAATTTTACAATCCCTAGTATAGAATATTCTATGCCGCCGGAATGCCACGGACGATAATTCCATCTGAATATCAATTTTGAAGAAGATGGAAAACGCACGTATCCGCCGATACCTGGAGAAGACGACGCGTGCGTGGTGAATCCGAACAACTAAGGTAACTCTGTCCAGTGAGAACTGGACAGGTGTCCGAACAACTAAAGTTAACCCTGTCCACTGAGAACTCGACAGGTGTCTGAACAACTAAAGCTAACTCTGTCCAATGAGAACAAATTTCAAGTTTCTAGCGTATGCATGTTGATTATTATGCCACATTTCAAGGTAATTATGTAAGTTCATATTATATATATTTGGAATGTTATTGTGTTTTTTTTAAAAAATGTATACTAACTCTATTTATTTATGCATGTAGGATTGTATCGGTGCAATTGATGGGACACATGTTCGGGTCACCCTATCAGCCGAAAATCAAATTCCTTTTATTGGTAGAAAAGGTATTCCAACACAAAACATCATGGCGGCCTGTGGTTTTGACATGCAATTTACATTTGTCTGGGCAGGATGGGAAGGTAGTGCACACGATACACGTATTTTCTACTGCAGGCAATTGACGATGGGATTATCAACTTTCCAAAACCTCCTCAAGGTTGTGATTTAAACGCTTTTTTTCACTTAATATTCTCTTTTGTGAATGAATTTATGCAAACGGTTGCACGTTGTTTTGTTTTTTTCAGGAAAATATTATTTGGTTGATGCCGGTTATCCAAATGAGTATGGGTATTTAGGTCCATATAGAGGGGAGCGGTATCATTTACAAGATTTTTCAACGTCGTGGACAACCAAGTGGGACGTGAAGAGGTGTTTAATCGCGGCACATTCATCACTACGTAATGTGATAGAACGAACATTTGGAGTATGGAAGCAACGGTGGAAAATTTTACAGAGCATGCCGCCTTATCAATACAAAACGCAAGTTCAAATTGTTGTTGCGTCAATGGCACTTCATAACTTTATCCGAAGGAGATCGCAACATGACGTTGATTTTGTTCAATATGATTGTAATCCCAATTATGTACCAGATGATGTTTTTCCAGATATTGTAGCGCGAGATATTAGTCAGGGATTGCAAATGCCTTCACGTATGGATAATGTTCGTGATAGCATTGCAAATAGTTTGATGAACCAATAATATATAAGTGTCAATTTGACTTGATCTATTCCTTCCATTACAAAAATATGATTATTAATACAAAATATATATACAGAGAGAGTTCTAAAAATATGTGTATATATGTAAAAAGCTACATGCAAAACTTGGTAACCAAACACACAAAACTGCTTTTTTTCAACCGCAAACTCAACCACAGTTTTTAACCAAACACTCTCTGCTTATTTTGAACCGCAGCAAAAGCGCTTTTTTTAAACCTGCTTTTTTTCAACCTCAACCGCAACAGCAACCGCAATACCAAACAGGCCCTATAAAGATGGCGGTGGATGATGCGAACCCCTGTTGTCGGCACTCTAGATGAATATTATTATAATCATACTTTAATTGCAAAAGTATTTTTAAAAAAAAACTATTCGTAACCGCATTACCGAATATTTTTTAAGAAACATTTTAATCCTTCGGTGGTATGATTCTATAAGATAAAGTTTTAAATTGTAATAAAAAGATAAATAAAAGGTGAGAGGACCATAATGTAAAATGTAAAGAAAATATTATTATTTTCATCTCTTTTTTATTTATTTTGTCCATAGATTTTGTTTCCTTTTTTATAAAAATACTTTTGAGCTTCACTATTCCTCAACCGTGAAGTTTATCTTTTTCCTTCTTCTTTTTTTATTCCTTGTTTTCCATCTCCTCCTTTCTTTACTTTTCTTTCTTTTTTTAAAAAAAAATTATTCACGTATATTTTTAACAATCATCTTAATTGTTTGTGGACAATCAAATCAAATAGATCATGTCAGAATAACTTTTACACAGTTTGATATGAAATTCAGGTTAAATAGGGAATCAAGTCAATAATTCGACTCGCACCAACAATATCTTGTCATAAAAATATTTGTTAATTATCTACAACTTGAGTATTTTTTATGTTCAAGAATAATTTTGATTCGACTTGCAAAGCAACGAGGGTATATAAAATAACTCTTATATGAAAAATATTTTAAAAAATATATTTTATCTGAAAAATATATGTTGATTATTAATTCTTTTTTTTGGGTTTATCCTTACTTTATCCATGTTTGATACCATTTTTTTTTCTATGCATATAAGTTGGATTGTCCCAAAACAAATACCTATTTTTAATATATCCGTATGATTTTCTCACTTTGATATGAATTAGATTTTATCTACAAAAATGATATTTTTTAAGTGAATAATAAATGATTGTAGTTGCTATTTTAACATATGCTTTTCATGTATTTTATATATTTATATTTGTATTGTATATCAAATATTATATACAACGTGTTAAATCTAATTATTTTATTTCTGATATTTTCTTAGATTTAATTATATTTTTATCCTAAAACCTTAACAATCCTAGTTAAAATCCCATTTATTAATAACCTTTTAAAGTTTTGTTTGAAGAGTTCATTAAAATTAGCGGGATGCCTATATCCATGAAGACCAACAAGTTCAATCAATTTGACGGAGAGCAAATGCTTGGCCCAGCCCATTTAAACCCTATGGAGAAGGACCCAATTCATAATTAAAATCGCAAGCTGACATGTCAAATAGCTCCAAGTAATTTGGCTTCATTTAATTACATATTTTTTAAAATATTTTATTTATTTATTACATAATAATAAAGATATCACTAAAAAAAATTATAGAATATTCTTTAAATGTATTCTTCAATTTAAACTATACAATTTATTTTCAATGTATTTTTATACCCTCTAAAAAAAGGGGTCAAAATATACAAATTAAATTGGGGAAAAAATTCTATATTAACTTCATTTTTTTTGTTGAATTGAAACTATTAATACCAAAACAATTATTTTTTTATTGTCGGGATGTGATCAACCGATAATGTTTTCTATTGTACTGTAATTCAGTGATTATACTTCGATAACTAAAAAAAAGGCAACATGAACCAAATTACCTATCCAAAACATAAATCAATATAGTTTAAGTTTGATAGCCGGATTAAAAATATATATAAATGACAAAAATTAAAAATAAATAAAAAGTTGTCATTTCAATACATGAATTAAAGTTTTCATCAACAAATACTCTGTTTATAATAAATAAGTTGTTTGTTTTAGCTAGTTAGCCGTGTTTCTAAAAAAATAAGTTTTTTTATTTTAAATTATTTTTATATGATAATATCAAAAAGTATATTTTAAAAAATAAAAAAAATATTATTTAAATATACTTCTAAATAAAAAAATACAATTAAAAATAAATCTACAATCTATTTTGTAGAATTTAAATATTTTATTATTTCAAGTGTCACTTATTTGTTTGTTTTTTTTTAAGAAATGAGTTATCATGATATAATCTATTTGTGAGCACGAAACTATTTGATAATATAGTTTAAATTATTTTTGAAAATAATTTTTTTGTTCAAAAATATATTAAAATCAATGAATTTAGTTGTTAGCCGCTCTTTTTTTTTCCGGTGCATATTCCGATGAGTACAGCGGGAACTCTGATAGTGATTCGTTATTATGGAGACACCAGCAGACTGGGTAACTAAAAGTGTGTTTGTGTATTTTAAAAATATTTTTGAAAAAAATGATTTTATTTTATTTTATTTTAAATTAAATTATTTTAATGTTATTAGATTATTTTTTTGTACTAATAATTTTTTAAATATTATTTTAATATATTTTTAAATAAAAAAAATATTTTAAAAAATAACCAAAATCATCACGCTCAAGCAATTAATTTTAATAGGTGTAGCAAGCTAACCCGGGGCCTGCAGGTGCTGGAGAGCTATTGCGGGACAATTTGTGATTTTACATTTCAATATTGTTTCTCTTTTCAATTTGTTTTTTATAATGTTATTTTTATCTTTTAAATTATTGTGTTTGATTGATCAATTTTACTATTTATTTTTTATGGGGTCCTCGTAAACTAGATTGTAAGTTTATAGATTAATCCAGTTGATTTGGATTTTATTAATATTATATCCTTTAAATTTTGTTGATTGATAATTAAATATCATAATAATTTTTTATTTTTTATAAAACTATTTCAGTCATATTATTCAATTTGCAAGTTTAGCTTGTTATTAACCCATGTAGGGCCTGTTTGGTATTGCGGTTGCGGTTGTGGTTGTGGTTGAAAAAATGGAGTTTCAAAAAAAAAGCTTTTCTTGTGGTTCAAAAAAAAAGCGAGTTAAGTGTTTGGTTAAAAGCTGTGGTTGAGTTGAAGGTTGAAGAAAAAAGCAGTTTTGGTGTTTGGTTTCCAAACTTTACAAACTGCTTTTAACTTGTGAAATTACTTAAAAGGGTGTATATATATATATATATATACATATATATTTTTTTTAAATATTATAAATTTAATAATGATAATAATATTATGTAATTAATAATTCATGAAAAAAACAAATATTATTTTTTTATTCTCCCATCAAACTATTTGCAATTTCATCACGAACATATATTTTCCTTCCATTAAGATTGATCTGTATCTACACATTTTTTTTAAAAAAAATATATATTTTAAAATTGTTGGTGGGTCGAGGACGACCCACCAAATTGGGCTAAGCCCAACTTTGTTGGACGGGATCGGGTCGAGTCGCAGTGACCCTAGGTCCAGCTGCTTCTTTCTCAGAAGGTGCTAAAGCGGTCTTGCTGCATGCGTCTTCTTCGCGACGGTCTGGGCAGCACATAATCACGTGAAATAGTGCCTTCAGGCCAGAACACGATGAGAGCTTCAACGGAGGATACCTACGGGTAGAGGAGGCCGAGGTGGTTCTCTCCCCGTGGTGGTGGCGTCCCGAAATGGTGGCCCTGCGGGTGGCCGGAAAGCAGACCTTTGGAAGGTGGCGATGCTGTTCACCCGACCACGACGAGAGCTTAAAAGGAGGATACCGACGGGTAGAGGAGGCTGAGGTGGTTCTTCCTGTGGTGGTTTCATCGTAAATGGTGGCCTGTGATGGCCGGAGGAAGCGTTGGAAGCTCTAGACTTCCATGGCTGTTCGCAGGCAGAGAGAGAGAGAGAGGCGCAAGATCAGTCCGGGGAGCTGGTCGTTTTATGCAGAGGAGAGGGATGAGGCGCAGACGAGAGGAAAGGGATGAGAGGCGCAGGGATAGGGATAAGCTGATATATTTTCAACGGTAATATTTACTTCAAACGGCAGTTTCATAAATACAAACCGCACTTCGAAAAGCACAATTTATTAGTTTCACAAAAAACACCGTTTCAGATGATTTTAACCGTGGGTCCCACACTTTGAAACACAGTTTGGGTGTTTACCAAACACCAAAATAGCATCCCAAACGGCAAACGTGGAACGCACCACGTTGCCAAACGGGTGCGTAAACTAAGACAATATACCGTTTAAAAGTGCGGTTGAGCAACACTTCTTCAAATCTATTATTTTTTATAATGATTCGAGTCGATATTTTCTTAGAGTTTTTTTTTATATATATTTTGACGTGTCAATGACAAAATACAAAAGATTATGTTGATTGATAATTAAATATCATAATAATTTTTTATTTTTTATAAGATTATTTCAGTCTTATTATTCAATTTTGCAAGTTTAGCTTGTTATTAACCCATGTAAACTAAGACAATATACCGTTTAAGAGTGGGCAACACTTCTTCAAATCTATTATTTTTTATAATGATTCCAGTCGATATTTTCTTAGAGTTTTTTTTTATAATTTTGATGTGTCAAACTGTCAATGCCAAAATATAAAAGAAATATTAAATTTTATTATTATTTTGATGCATTTAAAAGAAAAAAAAATACTATGAAAAATAACTTATATCACACTCTCAAACAAAGCTCTAAAGTATTTTCTAATATATTTTTTTTAATTGATTTTTTTTTCAATTCAATCCTTTCATATTCAAATATGTTTCCATTTCAATATCTTAAAAACATGTCATTTTAATTATTATTTTTTAAATTAAACTATAATTTGTCCATTCAAATCAAATCAATCCTCTCGTAATATTTTTTTCTTAAAAAAAATATTAGTAACATCTTAGAATTTTTTCAAATTAAAAATTAATCTAATTCATAAGATAACATTTGTTTCTCTAATATCTCTAAGGATCGTAATATAATGACAAAAAACTTATAATCTATACAACAAATCTCGAATTCAAGTCAGAATATTTTTCTTATAACAATTTAAAATAATTAGTATTTTACTTATTATTTAACTAAATTTACATATTGCGTTTTTCCGAAAATCAGATTTAATAATAAAATATGCTAATTTGGAGTTGATTATGGGAGCAAAAAAGCTGCTGGATAGAGATTGGCATGTTCATATCCACCATACGCTGATAAAGCAGCAGCAGATTGGACCGCATCATCATAGGTTACTGTAGTTTTGTAGGGCCCTCCTTTGCCCCTTCCTTCACCAAATATTGTCTCTTGCATCATTTTTTATATTCTCAAAACATAAAATATAAAAAAATATTTTTTCCTTCCATCTCCACTATCTGACACGTTTTACACGTGTCAATATCACTCACCTTTAGTTGTTGAAACCAGTTAAATTCTGACACGTTTACAATTGAATATTCCAGAGCACACCGGTGGATGTTGAGCACAACTTTTTAAAAAGTGTTTTTCGAAAAATAAAAAAATATAAAAACAATCACGGTTACTTTTACAAACACCCCGCTAGTCGACCACACACGTGTATGTACACCCTGACCAACGGCTATCCATTACGCCACCGGCCACCCGCGTTCCTTTTTGGGTGACCCCAATTTCCGTTATTCAGTTATTTGTATATTTTTTAATTTGATTATAATTATATTTAAACCACCATGTATTTATCTCACTAATTATGCTAGTAAATGTATATATCATAACCTATGATAATTAATATAATTAATTTTATCAATGTTGTTTTTAATTTACATATAATTAATTTTATAATAATATTTAACCATAACGTGTAGCATTAAATTTCACAAAATGCAAAATTATTTACCCAAATTGAAATGTAGTTAACATTCAAATTTCACAAACCTACTTGTAATTTTAATTGTTTTTTTATTTTACTCAGATCACAATTCAGTTAGCACCTCTCTTATATAAACCTATGTATAATTTAAATTGTTTTATTCTTTTTAACGAATTTATTTTAGACCACACTTATTTAATCCAAATATATGTATCTATTCAATGTGAATAACTATTTGTACGTTTTTTTATCAATTAGATTTAAATTATAAAACATTTTTATAAATAAACAAGAAAATATTATATATAATGAATTATATCACATGATTTGACTTTTTATTTATAGATAATTTAACTAAAAAATAATAAGAAAGTAAATGAAACATAGATATACTTTTAAACAACTTTGAGATCAATTGATCAGGTATCTAAGACATATATATGCAATATACATCAAAGAAAGCTTATAATACAACATTTCATGTGGTAAAAAGGATTAACAATGATATATTGTATAAATTTAGCATTCATTTTCTTTATTTGAAAAATCATCTTTAATTTATTTCTCTTGTCAATTTTACTTTTTAGCTAATACCTATAACTTTTTTATTATTATTGTGGGTGTCCAGATAAGCTTGCACACACCTTAACTAATCTCATAGATCTTGACATTAACAACTATATAAGCATCGAGTGAACATCATATTAGTAACCATAAGACTTGAACCTGAGATCACAGAGGGAGGCCTTTAGCCTTAAACTCTTATACTGGAACACCTACTAGATGATTGATACCTATAACTTTTGATACAATAAATCATTGACTGATTTTTGCTATATAAAAACATTTCATCGATTACTATTAAAGAATAAATCATCAAATTGACACTAAAAAATTAAGTAAAATGTCAAGTTGTGATGATGTATAAGAGTATGCTATCATCCTTATCTTCAACTTGTAGATCAACACTTTAATCTATTCCTATAACTCTAATTGATTTCACTTTATTCCTTTATAGTTTATGGTTCTTTTCCTTTGTCAAGATTTTTCATGTTGACATCAATATATTCATGTGAGAAACTCAAATCCCATTTAATTTATTGGGAAATTTGAACTTTTACATGTTATCAAAATGATAAATAAAAGAATGGGTTAAACTATAAAGATATAGAAAAAAACAAAGAGTAAACTATTAGCATATTAAGCCACAAGTTTTGTTAACAAGGTCCATTAACATATATCATGAACCTTAAAAATATTTATGTGTTAATTGAACTGCAAATTAAGGGATAACATGTTTCTTTCAATAAGAAATTAACCTAAAATATTGATCTCTAATTAGATTTTTGACCCGCAATGTAATATGCTATTATAGACTTTTAGAAATAATATAAATTACATCATGAGTCTCACTTAATAGCTTAAATTTTTAGATTGGATGGTTTCTTAATATAGTATCAGAATCTTGTTGACCTAACAGTTAAGAGTTCGAATCTCATCATTCTTATTCTATTTGATAAAAATTAAGCACAAGATAATGTGAACTTGCATGCAAGTTTCAAGCTCAAAGAATTTTTACTTGAGAGTGTGTATTAAAAAATAATATAAATCATGCATCGAAACTTTAAGAATCTTGATTTTAAAACGAGTGATTCACATAATTTGTCTAATGGTTATCCGCATGGAATATATCATGTTAATTACTATCATAAATCATGCCCATCTCATGATGTAAGTATTGGAAACGAGGAGGTTGTTGCCAATTTCTATTAAGCTAATGAAAATGCACAATAGGGGCAAATGTGTAAAGGGAGAAAAAGTTTCGTGGAAATTTCGCAAAAACTTCAATGTGGAGACTGATACAATTTAATTGAGTTATTTTTTTTAATTATTGCAAAAAATAGAAGTAAAATCGAATTCTTATTGGACACATAAAAAATGAAAAAACACTTTGAATTTATTTTAAAATAAATTTATTCTATATTTTAAAAATATAGAAAATAAATATTTTCTTCTATATTTTCGATCTATATACAATTGAAGATTAGCAGGTGTTTTATTTTTAAAAAAATATTTTTAACATTAATATAAAAATGATATGAAAATACAAAAAATATATAAAAAAAATCTATAAATTGTTTTTAAAACATTTTGAAACGAATTACCATGATATTCTTCTCGTATTTTCCGGTTCCTTTTCAATCTTTTTTGATGTACGACTCCATTGTGACCATTCATGCTACCTGTCTCGATCATGAGATGTGCATTCACATTTTAATGATTTGTGTTTATTTACATGGATATTAAAGCGGTGTTTAGAAGTTTATTTTAAAAACATTTTTTTTATGTTTTCAAAATATATTTTTTTAATATTTTAGATCATTTTGATACATTGATATTAAAAATAATTTTTTAAAAATAAAAAAAATATTATTTTAATATATTTTCAGATAAAAATATTTTGAAATGGAATATATTTCCAAAATAATAAACATCTCAATAATTACTTGTGAATTGTAATTACTAATGCATATATATATGCCTGACCTGGTAGAGAGATATATACAAATGAAAAAAAAATATTGAAAAAAACATAAATAATATTTTCCAAATTATATGAACAAAATATTTTTTTTATTATTATATAAAAAATATTTAGAGCTTATTTGATATTATTATAGTGATTGTTTTCTGTTTGGAAATATTTTGAAATAATATATATATATATATATATATATATATATATATATATATATATTATTTTTTTTAACATCATCACATTAAAATAATATGAAACATAATTTTTTTATTTTAAAGAAAATGTTTTTTATCCTTTTTTTTAAAACACAAAAATAAACAAGCACTAATAAATAACTACTCATATTTATTTTCCGAGCAACAATATTAGCTTAATTAGTCTAGACTTGTTTCAATTCAATAATATTTTATAATTTTGATGCCAATCGTCATGGAAAGAAAATTCTAATCCACACATCTCTACGCCTCCCGAGTCTTATCTCTAACGTCATGGTTAAGTTTTCTGCCTAATTTATGCTTCAGAAGGACTAAATTGAATCTTAAAGTGCGAAAACAAAACCATTTTTGCATTTCATGTAATAATATAGGTGTCAAAAGTATGCCACGTAACACTGAGCTTTGAATTTATTTATTTTATTGATCCAAAAAACATGGAAATTAAGAAAATAAAAAAATATTGTTGTTGTTTTGCAGAAGTTTTGGAGGTAGACAGCTGAATCTATCAAATGAATTTACTGTATGTGCCGGTCCCTTTATTCTTAACCTTCTCCTATTTACTTTTTTTTTAATAATTCAGTTGGTCCCTCTACTTTTGAGAAATGTTCTCATTGCGGTCCCTCCATTCAAATATATTTTCATTTTAGAGTTAATTTTTGAAAGATATCAAAAAAGATGTACTAGCACATGCAAAAAAAAATATTTATTTATGTTTTTCTTTACTCCCATTTAATTGTTTTTTTTGGTGTTTTCAAATTATTTTAATTTTTTGTTATAAAAAATAATTCTAAAAAAAATTAAAAAAATATTATTTTGATGTATTTATGTGAGAATTATAATTAATGATTATGCAAGATAATTCTCAATTTTATTTAATTTTGTCGTTGATGATAGAAATTTTAAAGTAAATTGTGCATCAAGCAAGTTAGTAAGATTATTAATCTAGATTAAAGAATATTGACTTTATTTTATTTTCAAATTCTCAGCAGCTTACCATGGACTTGATGTGGCAATCAATTTCTGTTGGCTTGGGCCAAGGAAAATGTACGAGGGAGGATTGTGTGAAACTAAAGAATAACCGGGGAGACATTTGCAAGGAGTTGAAGGTTAAGGACTAACCACTCAATAGCAATAAAATGGAGGAATAATTAATTATTTTAATTACTTATTTCTTGAAAAATCAAATTCTCATAGGTTGCAATGGACACCTGTCATATCTCGACCCTCATATACAGTTAGTCAATGGATTAACGTGATACGAATTCCTTACGATATACAACAAGTTTTTATTAATATTAAAAATATATTATAATATTTATTTATATATATTTTTAATATTAATATAGAACAATTATTTTTTAAAAAAATATAAAAATATTCATTCAATATATATTTTAAATAAAAAATAATTTAAGAGACATTTTAGTAAATAAATTGTAACGCAAACTAAGCGCTCATATTAATCTCAATGTTAACAAGACCAAAAATCAAACTTGAATTCCAACTCTTTTGCTTTTATTTATTTATTATAATAATAATATTACGCTTTTGTTCTGAAAAATATATTTTTCATATTTTTTTTATAATGAGATTAATATGAGAAATTCATAATTAAAGTTATTTAAATAAAAAAAATTCAGTATTATTAACGCATAAACTTTATTGAAAATATCATCAATATCAATTTTTTTTTTATTTTTTTTTATGAAAAATCATAACAACATCCATTTACATATTAATCAAAACTAAATCTTTGATTTGTCTAAAGAATATAATCCAGATATCCACATTAATAACAATAAAAAATTAAATCTATTAAATAATGTAATAAAACACTTCTCTAATATCACACAGTAGATTTTTTAAATTTTAATAAAAGTATTATGGTATTATTATTATTAATAATAAAAATTCTTTTCTTTCATTTTTCTGAACATTGTAATATAGTAAGAAAATCAGTTTTTTATATATATGTATATATATATATTTTTTTTAAATGGCAGTGGTGCGCTCTATATAAAAAGCTCCAAGTATGGGAAAACCAGAGCAGTGGTTTCTTTGTTTGGTCGATGAGAAAATTCTGAGGGTGTATTTGTCACTAAATTAACCACCCACCATTTCCTTTTTGTTTTTCTCTCTCTGTTTATGCTATATAAACAACAATCGTTTTCTTAACGTTATAAACAACCTCGCTTTCGCCCTTTTATTTATGTTTTATGTTCAAAGAATCATTTTCAAGACAGAACGAAGAGCAAATTTTAAGAATTTAAAGGCACCTGTAGTTATCAACCAATTAAGGATTAACCCATGGCTTCAAACGCAGCAACACCATCATCGCCGTCCTATCTTCTAACGTCCGGTGCAAGTGGGAGAATTACTGCATTATTTTCCGTTCAAACGTTAAAAAGCTTGTTGATGCTGATAAATGCATTCTTTTTGCTACTTTTAGCCCCTTTCCGTGGACGGAGACGGATGGTGGTGGCGGCAGCGGTGGCGGCGAGGGGGTCATCTACGTCTTCGTCAGGTGATCAGAAATCCAAGGATGGGAGGTTGTTGCGGGAAAGTAGTAGCGGGGTCCACCGGACCAAGCTGCGGGTCCCGGCAACAATTGTACCGTGGAAGAGTGGTGGTGGTGGTGGTGGGGTGACGGCGGTGGTGGATCCCGGAAGTTGGGGGCAGGCGGGCCATTGCGATAAAGAGGGTATTACATGATGATGACACCAATACGGTCAGGGAATTTTCACTGTTTGTTACTGCTCGGGGTGACACCCTTTTTACCCAGCTGTGGACCCCAGTTTCTGCTAAAATCAGGTATGCTCGTTGAATTTGATGTTTTTATTATTATGATTCTGTCTCAATTAATTAATTTCAAGGGGCTTGAGTTGTTGATCAGCTGTTTGTTTATTGGTGATAATTCAATTAATTTGATGGATCGTGTTTCGATTATGATCCAAACAAGGACACTTCCTCATGATTTTTGGTAATTGGATGATTAAAAGAAAGGAGAGTCCTGTTTGCTGTTAGCAGAAAATTCAAGTTTAAGACTGAAGAATATGGAAACCGAATTGCTTGAATAAATGGGAAGTGAGAATAAGTTCTTTTCTTGGTTTTTGTTCTTGTTTTTGCAACATATTTGAGGAAAAATAAATTAGTACAAAAAATGTTTCTACAAAAAGGCATGATTTATGATAATTTTTTCCCAATGTTTGGAAATGATTATGCCTTTAATATCATATTCCAGTTTAGTAGATTCTGTTTTCTTGTTTGCATTAAGTAATTTAATTATGACCTAACTGTTTCTTTGAGTTTGGAACAAGGAATATGCAGATTGATCACCTAAATGTTCTTCTTGCTTTTATCACCACTTGTATTGAAAACCTGTTTCCTGGTTTGTTTTAGCTGAGTTATGTCACTATCTGGAATGTGCATATAGATTTCATGCTTATTCTTCTTGTTCATATCGCTCTCTTGAATTCTGGAATGCTACAATTCAGACGAGTTTCATGTTTAAAATATTTTGATGCGTTGTCTTCACTTGATGAACTGCATCATAGATGGCTGCATTTCCAACAGCACTGATTAATTAGACAACATATTCCTGGACATCACTATTGTTTCTATAACCTATTGTTAGAATACCACCTTGTCTGGAAGGAATAATATGGTCTGAGCAGATTGGTCTAATAATTATCTGAAGAAGGACCGCCCCCCAAGAACTGTAGTACTCAGGTAAAGCTATTATTATTTATCCTTGGCTATTTTTCTGGTTTTAAACCCAACATCTCTTTCACCTGGTCCCTTCCTTCCTCCTTCCCTTGTCACCTGCATTATGGTGCCACAGTCTTCAAAATGCCACTTGCATCAGAGAGATTGAATTCATTGTTGTTAATACTGTTTGTAGTGTCTGAGACTACCACATATATTTTCTGACAAGCCCATCTATAGGCACGAGTCTAATGGATTGGATTCTTCTTAAACATGATTTGGCAGATGCTTCATATGAACATTCAGTTATGAGAAAATGAAACATCTAAGTATAGTTTTTTGTGTCGGATTAACACAATTAAAGGGAATAAATAGGTTTCATTCACATTCTGTTTCTAACTGGTTTATTAGACAGAGTAAAAATGAATTTATCTTAAGCAGAGCAGCAAGTTCGAGTCCATTTCTGCTGCCTGAAATTGTGGCAACTTGTCTTGAGTTGATGACCATCTAGGTAATAGAGTTGCATAATGACACTCGAATGTGTTGTGATTATCAAATCACGTGTGTAATACACATGCTAGAACCAGTATTCTCACATACCATGCTTACTGTACACATGACGCAGATTTGACCATTATGACAATTGACACCCTCGAGTATCATGACATTTCTCTAATTACAAATTTAGCAGGATAAAACTTTAAATTTTTGAAAATTAAGTCTAGCTTCATTGTTTTTCATTGTATTAGTAACGAGATTTTGCAGAGAATTTTTAAGGACACTGCCCTGCTGCTGCTGGAATATTTTGGCATGCTTTTGGGAATACCAAGAAAATGATAAACTGGAAAAACCAAAAGCTAAAATATTGCATGTCATTAATGAGACAATTTGTTTAATTGTGAGATTTCACACGCTGCTAATCCATATAACCTCAAATCTTCATAGGAAATAGTACATCCTGTCCTTATTCTGTAGCTCACTGACAACTACATGTAGGTGATTAAGCATATATCCTTGATGGTAGTGTGATGGAAGTGATGCTGTTTCCATCATCATCTTTTTTTTTGCCTGCTTAAATCTGTATAACCTCAAATCTTAATAGAGAATAGTACATCGTATTGTTATTCCGTACTTACTAACAACCAACTGTAGGTGGATTAAGCATATGTTATTGATGCCAGTGTGCAGAAAGTGATGCTGTTTACATCTTTTCTTTTGGTTCCACAGTGACTATGAGTCACTAGGTGACCTCATGCTTGATATAAAATTTTACTAATTTCGAATCTTCTTCTTGTTATGAAGTTAATTACGGTGGTTTTTATTTGTTATTGGTTTGTTCTCTTACTTTTATCTGGAAGGGTACAATGACTCATGCTTTCCTGGTGCTATGTCCTAACATCAAATCACATATCTTTTCTAGGGGGCTGGTTGTTCTGATGCATGGCTTGAATGAACACAGGTTTGTTTATGTGCCTAATGGTCCATTTGGAACTCATTTTCTATTGATTCTATTATTTGATTATTATCTCACAATACCATTCTTTACAAACAGTGGAAGATATAATGACTTTGCAAGGGAGTTGAATGCTAATGGGTTTAAGGTGTATGGAATGGATTGGATTGGTAAGTTTGAAATTTTACATGGTTGTTTGGATTTCTCATTCCTGATTAGACAAAATAATCTCTTCATGCTTGCTTGATATCACTACCTTGCATTTTGGTGATCATAGTTGTGGTGGAATTTGTGTCTGTCTCGTACTTGAAGAGTTTTAATTTTTGACAACTATTTTCTTCGAACATAACCTTTTGGTTTCTTTGTGGAGATGGAATTGAAAAGCATATGATAGTATGATCTCATGTCTTCTTGACAAATGTCTTGATTTGCCCCCCTCTGGTATGGGTATAATCTTAATCATTTGATGAGTTCTCTAGAGGCCAAGATTTGTGGTTTCTGATTCATTAAAAGGTGCTGGAATCATATTTCATACAATCACGATGCTTAAAAGAGACCGAGTTGTCTCACTATAGGATTCCCTTGAGCTTATGCAGTGACACGAAAAGGAAAAAAAAAATCTTTCTTATCCTTTTCAACAATGGTCATTTTCTTTATCTGCTCATGATATTGCAGAGCAGCTTGTTTTACTCCCACTGTTTCTTAAGGGGATCGCGTGAAGCAGGATGGATCATAAAGTTAAGATTGTATTTCGAGTCGATGCTTATGAAATTGATTCTACAAACTTAGTAAGGAGTGCAAACTGGAAGAAATAAGTTGTCTATTTTAGTAGTGCAAATGTGCTACCTTGAACATTATATTTCCACAAGTTCATCACCTGTGCTATGATGGATGCTCTGGGTGAATAATTCTGAAATTCTCATGCGAAGACTGAGAACCAGTAGAAAGTATGAAATGCGAAAGAAAGGAAAAATCCACCTTGGTTAAAAGTTCTCACTTCTCGTTGAATATTATTTATGTTCATGGTAGCAGTGGAATCCAAATCCGAGCTGGAAATTATATTAACACTAACAATTGATGGGGGAAAAAGTAATATATAATCCCCGCTTTGATGCATTGTTTCTCCTTAACTGTTTCATGAACTTGCAATCTTCTTCAACAATGCATCTATATTTGGGTGTTGCAGGATCTGGGCTTTCTGTCCATTGGTGCAAAAAGTAACATGTGAAGCTACTCTTAATAAGTAAGCTTGTTATTTGCATGCATGTGTCTGGCCTCACTTTTCCGAAAATCTCAAAAGGGAGGACTAGTGCTTCTCTGTCATGGTCTTCTAATATGTTTTCCAGCTTTATGAGCTAAAGAGGCGGGAAAAAGAAAGATACTGTGTGCTTAACCTTTGTAAATTTCTCCTTAAGAGTAATGTTTTTGACTAGTGTAGAACTGTAGAAAAATACTGAAGACAATATGATCCCATGCCTGATGTCAGCAAATTGCAGAACAAGCCTTCAGTTTGAAGGCACATAACTGTGCTCATGTCATGTTAACCGAGTGACAACATTGACACCTGAATTAAGATCTGATATTTCTGTTGCAATTCAAATTTGCTGGTGAAAGCTGCATGTCCCTTTTTTTTTATGGCTTAAGCAAAAGTTTCTTTATTTTATGCGTTTTTGATTTTCCATGTGCAATCCAATTCACTTTACAAACATTTTTTTTTATTATTAAAATGATATCTTTGTAAGTTACATTTTCATTTCCACATCCCTCTCCGTCTGGTATGGGTGTGAGGGCCGATGTGTAGCCACTCATATTGAAGGACTTTAGCTGCATAGTTTCTGTCTGCAACTTGCTGCTTTGCTAATTAGATTACATGGTGCAGTATCTTCTGAAAATTAGCTCATGAGTTTTTGTTGTCTTTTATGTATGTTTTCTAACCTGTTCAATCCTTTTCTTCAAACCAGGACATGGTGGAAGTGATGGTCTACATGGATATGTTCATTCTCTTGATTACGCTGTTGATGATTTGGTATGTTTTGATTTGTATCCACAAGATGCTCATGGGTTTATTTTGCATCTGATGAATCTAAATGCACTCTATTCTTGTCCATAATTGTACAGAAATCATTTCTTGACAAGATCTTAACAGAAAATCCGGGGTTTCCATGTTTTTGCTTTGGGCACTCAACAGGTGCAGCCATTGTTCTCAAGGTATGGTTTCTTTGCAATTATAGTCTCTTGTATTTCTCTAAATGTATCATTTAGCAGAAGCTCCCTGTCAATGTGTATGCCTGGGTTTATGCACTTATTCTGTATTGCATGGCAAGATCCAATCACAACATGTGAAATCAAGGTTCATGTAATTATTTCTCTAACAATTTTCACTTCTTTTTTTGAGTAAATTTGCAGGCGATGATAGATCCAAAAGTCGAAGCCAGTGTATCTGGTGTGGTATTGACTTCACCTGCAATAAGAATTCAGCCATCCCATCCTTTGGTTGTGGTAAGAATCTCTGTTATATTTGACTTTCTAGTTCATAAACTATAGAAAGACATTGGGTGGTACTTTGTTGATATGAGAACAGAAATCAAATCACTATATGTGATGCCCTTATTTTTTGGCCATGACAGATGCTAGCCCCAGTTATGTCATTTTTTATACCAACTTTCCAACTTAACACATCAAATAAGAAGGGCATGCCAGTTTCTCGCGACCCAGAGGCACTAGTGGCTAAGTATTCCGACCCACTAGTCTACATCGGACCTGTCAGGGTAAGGACCGGCTATGAAATTCTCCGAACGACAGCCTATTTACAGAAGAATCTGGAAAGATTGCGAGTTCCATTTTTTGTTCTTCATGGTGCTGCTGACACTGTAACTGACCCGGATGCTTCGCAAAAACTTTACGAAGAAGCATCCTCTACAGACAAGACGATAAAACTATTAGAAGGTTACTTGCATGATCTCCTATTTGAGCCAGAACGGGAAGAAATCATGGAGGGCATAATTGATTGGTTGAACTGTAGAGTGTAATAGAAATCATTGAAATCTTCACTAACGAAGAGACAACAAGATCAGAAAGGAGTGAAGGCTATCCTTTGTTCAGCAGCGTTTTTACACACCGCTGCTTGAAGTCTTCCATTTAAGTAGATAAGACTAGTTTTTTTATTGATGAATAAGATTCAGCATTGTTTATGTTGAAACTGGACTTTGTTGTTTCTGTACTCGTTTCACCGAGTGTAATATTATTTTGGAGTATTTAGGATCCATCAAAACCCAAATATATATTGTAATTGTTGCCTGCAATGTCTCTGAAAAATGAGAATTTCTTGCAGGTCAGGACCATTTTCCCATCATTGTTGTAGGAAGACCAGTTGGCCACCATAAACACCTTCAATTTTCTTTTCCTGACTGGAAGCATGCATAGTTAAACACCATGAATTCATGCAGTCTACTAGCCATTTGTTCTTCATTGCACTTAACATTTGACTTGGCAGCAGGGTATAGTCTTTTCTTGAGAATCTAAATATTATCTGTTTATTAACCTGGGATGATTTAATCATTTACTTTTTAAATATACAATTTTTTTTTTGAATGCGAAGAAAACCCCACTTCTAGAATGTGTATTTTTGTAGGTCCAGGTGAACGAGTAAAATCCTGTCTGTCCCAGATTCTTACAAAGAATACACATCCTGACTAGAACTCAAAATCTACTATGCAAATAATAATTTTTTTATCATCAAGCTATTATTGATGTTAAAACTAAAAAAAAACTAGCTTTCATTCTAGAGGTTATTTTTGGTTTTGTTTTTTTTACAAGGTCAATTATATAAATGTCCTATAAAACGTCTACTTTTTTTTAATTGAAATTTTGTTCTAATTTTTTCTTTTGATTTTTTTATGTCAATCTTATATAATAGACTATTAGCTGATCAAATTACCTCGATTTATCTTGGATTTTCTTCTTCAACACTATATATTTTTTGTAATCTTAACATCAGATTATTAGACCTTAAAATTAACAATTTACTTTTACTTTTTCTTTTTGCGTATTCTTTTGGTCTCGTATCTCAAGTCATATTTTAGTTGATCTAAACCAGATTGTCTCTGATTATTGTAACATATTGCCCGCCACCAATCAAGTTCAAATCTATAAATAGAAGAGCAGGGATCATGTGATACAATAGTTATCAGTCAGTCGCAATTCCAAGTATAAAATTGGTGGGTGCTAATAAACCATGGAAGAAGATGCGAAAGAAAGTTTATTGAAATTCAATGGATGACAACATCATTCTGAAAACTCACAAACTCAGCATAGAAATAAGTTACAAAATCACTTCCACGAGTGAAATTCTTTTCAATATTTTTCTTCAACTCTTCTTTACCTCCTCTTTGATCTTTCTAAGCGTGTTCACGTAAGTATAACTGGAAAATGACACAAAAGAGCTTGCGGAACCTGCAGAATGAAGCCACACAGAATGAAATATCTGACCCAGAGGAAAAACAGAAATGTAAAGGAAGCAGATTGGTTACGTTTCAAATTGTGACAGGATACATACCAAATCCATTGGCTTGAATGTTCTGCCATAGCATGAAAGCTCTTCCGGGGATGCTCATTTAGCAGGCAGTGCGTCATTCCGTCAGCGTATCTCAACGGTAATAACATGGACAGCCAAATATCAACAGGTCCACTGTACTTCCGAAAAATGCAGGTACTGGTCTGAGAATGCATGGAGAAGAAAATGAACATCCTCGTCATAAGAGATCAACACAAATGATGTAATATGGCCAATCATTTTGAGGGGAAAAGAAAAACAGTTAATTGAACCACTGCTGCAACTGATATTCTCCAGAGACCCACATTTTAGCTGGCAAATGCAAGTATTCAATGCCAGCACATCACCGTACTAAAATTAAATAAGAGATATTTCACAAGGGAATGTGGGGAAAAGGGAAGAGATGCACTTTTGGTAAACAGAAGTAGAAAGTATTCATTATAAACTACAAATAATATAAAACACTGGGGTTGCCTGCTCATGTATGTTTTCACAACATCAATGGATCCGGTCAAATAACTGAACCACAAAAACTGGCATAAAATGTAACATTAGGGTAAACTAGGAGAAGCTAAAGAACATGCATGCTTACGAGTTCCCAGGCTTCCACACTTCTTTTTGAAACATTGTGCAGGAGCCGGCTGCATATGCAGAAAACATATAGAGTTAAAATAAATAAATAATCCCTGAACTAATAGCAATTTTTTCAATGGGGCTATTTGAAATGGGCCATTTTCTTAATAGCAAAAGAAAAGATTCAAAGCAGGCATAAAATTTATTTTGCACTTGTGCACAATGATATGGCAGTTATGCAATCCAAAATGCAGCCCAAAATGTTACCTGCTACTCCACTACAGAAAAAGCATGAAACTTTGAAATTTAAAAATGAAACTCATATACAAAATACATTCCAAAAGGAATATAAAATTTAACAGACAATTTAAATGCAAAATAAGGAAGATTTTACTGCTCTTTCATTTTCATATTCCTTGCTCATCTTTAACAAGTCTTTCCATGAGTCTATTATGATTCAGAGATTTCATACAAAATACAGTACTGGGACTTAATTTGTGCATTCTAGTTCCCCATTATTCTGTCTGATTTCCTTGTTCTATTGCAAGTATCGGATTTAAAAAGGGACTTGAACATTTGAGGCTACATGAATGGTGGGCATACATTCCAAAATTGTTTAGTTAAATGGAGTTATTAATGTTAAATGGTCTTAGTAGCAATAGTTCACATTTAAACAAAATGACAGATGTATGAGAACCAGGATTGAGAAAAGAGAAAAGTCTTTAAGCATATATAGTTTACTAAAGCTTAAAAGCATCAACTTACCATACTCCATGATGAACATCACGATGATTACAATGACCAGAAACCCCATAGTTATCAAAAGTAATAATCTGAGAAGTAAAGAATTTGTGTTTAAGATCAGTGTACACGTGTAAGCCTAAAGATTTAGCCAATGAAAAAAAATACTCATACAAGCATCATGAAAGCAAGTATTTAATGACCCTTAACAGTGTTAAAATGGAAGCTGAATGTATCCAATGGGAATGGACAACTGATATGGTTCACAGGAGCCACAAATCTCACCATGTCAATGCCATGACTAGATACCTCCTCTTCAATGATCTTTGCCAACAATTCATGGTCCCAGACTTTGCCAAAACCATCCTACATGTTGACACTGCATCAGGTTTCAGAGGCCTCAAGATGAAAATTCAACTAAAATTATAATACACGGGTTTCCAGGGATGACTAGGAGTGCAACCTGCAAATCTGGATGGTCTAGAACCTTCACCTGTTGAAGTGGAACCTGCACAAGCATAAATTGGAAGTTCAAGAACAGAAAGGTGGTTCAGGTAAAATGCTTAGAAAATTTTGTTTCTCAAATTTTGATGATGTTTTCAGGTTACATCAACTAATCAATACAATTTCTAAATTTCAAACCTTGATTGTTTCAATATGAATATAAGATATTGGACTGCCAAGTGTGCAGAAAAGTTTCAATTATTTAGATTCCAGATTACAAAGTACAGATTTGAAACCATAGATCTTTGGTGTTCCATGTTCCTAATCCACCTTGAGGACAGCACAAGCCTGGTAGAACTCCTGTTTTCTAGTGTTTCCTATACCATCTGCATTGCCTACATGAAAAACAAAAAAAAAATGAATTACAAAAAAAATTGTTTTAAAAGTCACAAGATACACACACACACCAGGGTGTCACCCTGACCATTTAAGAAATTTATGAAACCATCCATAAAGGGAGCCTATACCCAATGCTTGGATAGGGAGCACCAGCCTTTCCAAAATCCATTTCAAAAAGGAAAAAGGAAAAAGAAAAGTGCTGAAAGGAGGGGGAAAACAGAAAAGAACCAAAGACTTCTGTGCCTTCAAAAGGAAGAAGTTTAGCAAGGGCAGATAAAACATATATGGATTAAAACTTCTTGTGTTGAAAATGCAAGCCTCCCATAGTTAGCTATTTAAAGCGCTTTAGCAGCAGGCTTTAAACTCAGATGCTTATATTAACTGCTTTAAAACTTAGTAAATGTAACTACACTAGCAAGTAAACATGGAAACAAGATCCTAAAATCTCATTTCATAGATCATCTTTTGGTGAAAATATTAACAGGGTAAGAAATGAAATCATTATATAGGTTTAGAGATGAGTTCAAAACCAACAAAACAAATTCATTGCACACTTTGTGATGCTAGTTTAAACTTTTTACATGCATTTATCAAGCAGTGGTATGACAAAATTGTAATATTCAACTTCTTTCCACTCCAAGTAACTTCTAATCAACTTTTACAATTTAGGGCTTTGCCTTAATTGAAGCAAACAAAAAAAAATAGCAGGAAAAAAAGAGAGAATCACCGTATAATTTGAAACCTGAAAGATCAACAACTATAGAGTAGGAGACTCCTAATAAAGGAAGCTTTAAACTTCTCCCTTTTAAGATATAATGCCTAACAATCATATTAGGGAATAAAAAAATAAACCAAAAGCAAATTCTGGCTCCATGTGGCAAATACTTCTGGGTTCTATTAAGAAAACTTCACAGCAGCACATTCTCAATTTTGGTCTAAGCATTTCTTAATTCCAACCATGGCCAACCCAATAGACATAGAATTACATCTAAACATGAAAGAATATTGAAACTAAATCACATATTAATGAAAGCAACATTACCAATTGAAAAGCATAATATGTAAAGATTATGCCCTCTGGGAAATCAGATAGTTTATAGTTGGTGAGAAGAACCTGTACAAGATTTTTTTATAAGAAGCAACACAAATTTCAACATAACATAAAAAAAAATTCAACTTTAAATGCCAAACACCTAAACAAGAAGCTTTACATGGATTCATCGTCTGGGTGTGCAACAAGAAGCAGGACATTTCTCTTGGATAGAGCTCTATCTGGGTTTAATAAGAACAAAAGAGTGTCAAACCTTAAAAAATAAAACCACAAACCACATATTATTAAGAGAAAGCAAAACAATGTTTATTGCATAGGAAATTTCCACCAACCATCACTCAGAAATGAAGTTTTTGAAAATGAAGTTGACGATGATGAGTAAAGAACTTTCCATAAAGAGGCAATCCAAAGTACAATTAGTGAAACAACAACCAAACTCCATCCCATCTTTATAGAGCATTCACCTGTTAAGTACAAAGGACACACAAATGAACACACCAATTCAGTTATAAGGAAAATAATTTACAACATTGCATGGAAAATTGAGTTGACACAACCTTTTCAATTTTTTTGCTATGAATCCAAATGGGTTTTTGTTAGAATCAATGAAATTTCAAATAGGTTATGAGATGAAGAAAAAAAGAAATTAAACTCACGCCGGTCTCAATGCCATGCGTTCACTGGTGATCTTGTCTTTCGTCTCTGTTTATTAAGTTTGATTGATTGATGATGGTTTTTAAGCAAGGTTGTCAAAATCGCGATTTTGACACGAATCGGAAAGCTATTCTGAAAATTGGATCGTAAAATCGTACCTGAATTTGTCCGTACAAAAATCGTAAAATCACAGCTAAAATCGTGTGAGCAGAAAAATCATAAAATTGTAAGTAAAATATTTCTGAATACAATACATCATAATTATGGACATAAAACTTCATTAGTTAAAGTTCATTCATGATTTAAAATAACTTCAAAATACATTACAAAACAATTGTCCATAAAATTGCATAAAATAAAAACTAACAAATTTGAAACAAATCTTCAGCTGGCGTGCAATGTAAACTAAAACAAGCCTCAGTTTCATCCCCCTGACTATGTCCAAGACTTGCATCAATAGCATCTCTATCAAAAGGATTATTAGTACTACCACTGGTGCTAACACCGATATTGCTAGTACTAGATCGAACTCCAACAATATTTAACCCTAAACTCCTTGAATTAGAAGTTTCAAAATCAACTTCAGCGGCTGGAGTACTCATCTCAACACCAGGCAAAATTCATTACATCCTTTGACTAACACAAGCCTATGCACAACAAACAACTTGTCCACTATATCCTGTGCATAGTTGCTTGCAAAGTTATGGAAACAACAGAGCACATCATTCATTAAAGTTTTCTGTCTCCTAGAAAATGTTTCTAAAGAACTGAAAATTCAAAAAACAAGTTAACACAATCAAAGTGCTTCCTTCATTCCTAAGCACATCATTCATTCCAAAGCATCATGAACACAAATTAATTTGACAGAACACAAATTGAACATACACACCTTGAGTTCTAACTTCTAACATACAATTGAACCTCAAATTTCCATATTCTCGGCAGCTAAACAGAATACATTTTCGACAGAACACAAATTTCCATATTCTCGGCAGCTAAACATCATGAACACAAATTAATTCATTCTCGGCAGTTTATGATCCTTTCAAAGGCTCATTATCATGAACACAAATTTCCATATTCTCCTTATCATGCACAGACAGATGCAATGTTTTGTTTTCATACCATCATGAACATAAATTTCCATATTCTCGGCAGCTAAACATCATGAACACAAATTAATTCATTCTCGGCAGTCTATCTAGGAAAAACTCGTTCGCTCTCTCAACCTCTAACTCTAGGTTTTATTATATCAAAACTTATGTGAAAGATTGAAATGCACTAACCTTGAACGGCGACGACGGCGACGGCGACGGCGACGGCAACAACGATAGACAAATTTGGGGAAGTCCGACAGCTCTTCTCCAGTAAGCGAGAAGACGATTCGAGAGATGAGAGGAGAGGACGATTTGGGGGAGGAAGAGAACAGCTGGGGAAGAGATCGGGTGTGAAGTGTGAACTGAGAAGAGAATCAGCGATTTGGGGAAGAGAACGGGTGTGAACTGAGAACAGCTAGGGAGGAGATCGGGTGTGAATTGAGAAGAGAATCAACGATTTGTGGAAGAGAACAGGGTTTAGGGCATGAAAAAGAAAGAGTATTTTTGGAAGATTGAAGTGAAGAGTGCAGATTGAAGTGAAGAGAAGTGAAGAGTGCAGATTGAGCAGATTGAAGTGAAGAGTGCAGATTGAAGTGAAGACTGAAGAGTTTGCGCCTGAAGACCGAACACTGGGATCGTAAAATCGGATTGATCTTGTCGGATTTTACGATTTAGACCGGGTTTAACCAAGTTTGACCCAAAACAAGTTTCCCCGAGTTAACCTGTTTTGATGAGTCAACTCGCAAACTCGTACGAGTTTACGAAGTTGACTCGTGAAGTTTGATAACCTTGTTTTTAAGTTCTCGATGGTTTTGTTTTCTTGGCTCTATTTGTTTTTTAAATAGTTTGGGATTTAATTATTATTAGTTGTGAATTAAAGCTAGTTTTAGGGTTAAAGAATTATTTTTTATATTTTTTTCATTTTTATTTTTATTTTTATTTTCAGTTGTAAAAAATAAATTTTACAAAAATAATTATAAAAATATTATTTTCAATGTATTTTTAAGTGAAAAATTCTTTTAAAAAACAACAATATTATAATATTAAATTAATTTTTATTTATTGATTATTATTTCTCTATTTCTTTATGATATTTTTTACATGTGTAGAATTTTTGGAATTGAATTCAATCCATAAAGTTACATTAATTTTGTATTTGTGGCTTTTTTTTTAAGGTATTGACTTAAATTCAAAATAAAATTTAATTTATAAGAAAATGACCGAAAAGCGAATCAAAGGGATGCCCAAATGATTTGCAAAGAAATTTAGTTTTAATTGATATTGAAATTATTTTTCAAAAATACCCTCTTTTTATTTCATTCTAGAAACCCTAACTTTCATCTCTTCTTTCCTACTCTTTTCTATCTTTTCTTTTTCAACCACATTGCATGTTAAAAAACATTTTTTGAAAAAAAAATAATTTTTTTTATTATTTTTATTTTATTTTAAATTTAAGCTTATAGTATTTTTATATTATTTTTATATGTTGATGTCAAAAAATAATTTTTTAAAAAATAAAATAAAAATTATTTTAATGCATTTCTGAAGAAGAAAAAACACTTTAAACCATATTTTCAAACAAGTACTCCAACTGGACACCTTAGTGTAATTGCTAAAAAGACTTTTTAAACTAAAAAACAACATTTATTATTTAAAGAATTATACATCTAGATTTCAACATTTTCACTTGCAGCAAAATAATTCACTTATTAGTCATTTGTTTTCTAGAAAGTTAAATGAGAAAGTTGAATTTTCATAAGTTTAATCCTTTGACAGCCAACTTTAACATACATAACCTCTTTTTTGCTCAACTTCTAAAAATAATATTATTAAAAAAAATTTAAGATTGTTAATTGAATTTATTTCCATAGGTATTCCAAACAATATAATTAAATTTAATTATTTTATTTAGTATTTTATTCTAAACACGTGAATTGTAATATGTTATTTATTCAATTCAAATAATATGTTGAAGTAAATTCAATTTTCACTTGTGATTTGATTACAAACAAGTTATCAAGGCTCTCGTTAGATAACATTTTCCAGTTTACAGACTTAACCTATGAAATAAGTGGATCAACATGAAGATATCCTAAAAAGTTATTGTTTCATTTAAGAGAAAAAACAAATGTGAATGTTTTTTAAATATAATTAAAATGATTTTATTTTGGACATTATTTTTTTTAAATCCTTGAAATCAACACGACCAAGTTAACCAAGTTATCGGTTGACCTATTGGGTCATTTAGGTTTAATCGAGTTACTTTTCAAAACAGTTTGAAAAGAAACTAGGTCTAAACTCTAAATAGACGAGTCACCAAGTTAACCTATCAAGTCTAGTTTAATAGCTATTCTTACAAATGACAAATTGAATATATGTAGTTTATCCAAATCTTTAACTAAAATGGCATTAATTTTATTTCTATTTTAAGTATACTACCAAAAAACACTAAAAGAACTAGGTGTTTACCTATTCTTTCTAATTTATGCTTACACCTAATGACACTTTTATTTTAATTTTTTTCTATTATTTTTTTTTATTTTTTTTTCATTTGATCCTTTAAAGAACTTGATTTTGAGTTCTTAAAGTGTAAAAAAATCATGATGTTTGATAAATGCTCGATTTTGCAAAAAAACTATATTTAGAATTTTTGTTTTTTTGAAAGATTGAAAATGATGAAACTGAAAAAAAAACATAACATCTCTCTTTGAGATTTTGTTATTGAAGGGAAAAAAAAATGAAAGAAATCAAGCACAAAAATAAATGAAAAGAAGAAAAAAAAGGTCATTAGACCGACATCAAAGGTACAACATGAATATATGTTGCCATCTAAGAATCCCTTATTGAGATAATTCTAACAGCATCAAGTATGACCAATTATCAAAGATCAAGAAACAAAAAAAAAGCCAATGAAGCTAGAGAAGTTCTTGAGTAGTATCGCCCATAATACGATATTCTGCTCCGGTACTTGACCGAGAACGATAATTTGCTTCTTACAGCACGAAGAGATTAGTTAATCACCAAGGAAGAAACAAAAATCAATAATAGAACGACGATCAATAAGATCACCATCTCAATCAAAATCAGAAAAGGAACGCACCTCAAGAGAGGAATGAGTTGAATAGTGTAATCCATAAAATATAGTGCCTTTGATATATCATAGACCATGTACCAAGGCATCATAAAAGAACAAGGAGCAACTATAAACTGATTGAGAATATGAATAACATAAGTAATGTCTAGACGAGTAGCCGTGAGATAAATAAGACTACCACCTAATTATCAATATAGGGTGGCATCCTTCAGAGGTTGACCATTAAAACGAGTAAGATGATTTTGAGAATCAATCGAAGTAGATGCAGTCTTGCAATTAGTGAGACCAACACGAGCCAAGAGATCAGAAGCATACTTGGCCTAAGAAAGAAAAGAACTAGTAATATCACAATTGATCTCTAATCCTATAAAATAGTTAAACAAGCCCAGGTCTTTCATCTCAAACTAACGATTGAGGAACTGTTTGAGATTAGAGATTTCAATAGCATCATCCCCAGTGATACTTATGTCATCCACATAGAGCAAAAGGGAAAATGACCCCATTCTTACTCTTACATATGAAAAGAGCATAGTCATAATGACTGGAGGTAAAGCCAAAATCCTGAATGGTAGAGTTGAATTTGTCAAACTAGGCATGCAAAGCTTGCTTGAGATCGTATAAGGCACGTCAAAGTTTACATACTTTTTGGAGACTGAATGTTGGGTCAAGGAAGAGGATTGATAAAAAAAAATTGTAGTAAGATTACCATTGAGAAATGTATTCTTGACACCCATTTGATAAAGATTCTATTGGCGAGCAGTAGCAACAACAAGCAGGTTGCGCACTAAAGTAAGGCGAGCAATAAGAGAAAATGTTTTCTCATAATCAATCTCATATTCCAGAGAGAACCCCTGAGCAACAGGATGAGCTTTATAACGCTCAATAGAACCATCTAAGTGTGTCTTGTTTTGTACACCTATCGACACCCAAATAGTAGTTTTGTCAGGAGAAAGATCAATAATTTCTCAGGTATGATTTATCTAGAGCCTGCAATTCATTAGTCATAACTTTCTGCCAAAGTGGATTTGACTAAGCCTCACGATAGGAACTAGGTTCATAAGATAAAAAAAACAGTATAACCAACAATAAAATCACAAAAAAAAACATATGGTTTTGTAACCCTTTGTGGTCATCTTGATGAAGGTAGAGCTAATGAAGATGATGGTTCGATAGGAAACTCAACGGAAAGTATTGGATGAAGGATCATCATCAAATGATATGACCCTTAATATGAGCAGCAAATATGATAATCTTTGGTGAACTAGAGAAAGTACCTTCATCAAACTCATTAGAAAACAAGTTTATAAATAGATCAATGAATACTACATGTGTAGGGTAAGTGAAATTTAGACAATGATGAAAACATTTTCATACTCCTAAAAAACCATATGACGAGAAATGCGAAGACATTTAGACAATGATGAAAACATTTCATACTCCTAAAAAACCATATGACGAGAAATGCGAAGACGTTTAGCGATAGAATCCCAACAACAATACCTTTTCGTATTCGATATTATACCTTAGAAAACAAGAAATACAAGAACGAGGTTCGATTGGTGTGTTCATGAGGTTGAAGTAAGATCAATGAATACTAGAGAGGTAGATGTGTGAGGTAACTGAAATTTAGACAATGATGAAAACATTTCATACTCCTAAAAAACCACATGACGAGAAATGCGAAGACGTTTAGCGATAGAATCCCAACAACGATACCTTTTGTATTCGATATTATACCTTAGAAAACAAGAAAGAGGTTCAATTGGTGTGTTCATGAGGTTGAAGTAAGACAAAACATGTAAAACCAAAAATCTTAAGAGTATTATAAGAAGAGGTTCCATACAAACACTCATAAGAAGAATGATTGCTTATAATAGGAGTAGAAATTTGATTGATGATATAGGTTGTAGTAAAAACAGTCTCTCCCTAAAAAATGTTTAGGATAGAAGAAGGATATAAGGAGAGCACGAAAGTGTCAAGAATATGATGATGCTTTTTATTCTGCACGACCATTTTGTTGAGAAGTGTCATGGCAAAAAATGATGAGGTTGGGTACCTTGAGACCAAGATATGAAAAAGAAAATTAGAATCTTGATATTCCATAGCATTATCAAAATAAAAAGTTATAATAGTGCTTGAAAATTGAGTTTTGACCATAAATGAAAAATTGTAATAAATTTGTTTAAGTTTAGACTATTTTTTCATGAGAAAAATCCAAGTGTAGCGAGCATAATCATCAACAAGAGATAACAAAATAATAAGAACCGCCTATGGTAGGTGTAGGTGAGGGCCCCCAAACATCAAAATGCATAAGAACAAAAAAAGTAGTAGAAACAAAAACACTTTTAGTTAAAGATAATGCAGGATGTTTAACCAGTTAAAAAGATAAATAATTTTATATTGTTAGGACCAACATAACCTAACTTGTCTCTAGAAATCAAAGTTTTGAAATGACAAAATGAAATGTGCCCTAAGCGACAATGTCATGATGAAAAATTAGATGTAGTGGAAGCAACATTATAGGTTAGGGGTATTAAGAGATAAATAAAGCTCGAAGAGATGTCCATGCCTATGGCCTATCCTAAGGGTCTGTCTTGTTAGAGGATCCTACACCAAACTAAACTTCAGCAGAGAAGATAGACCAAGTTCACATAGTTAACCCACATATATAAGATTTAAGCGTAAGTGTAAGGATGTGATAAGTTTTTGGGAGAGAGATATTTGATGTAGAAATATAACCAATATGACTAACAGATATATTAGAACCATAAACAGTGTATATAGAGGAAATATAGGATGATGAAGATTTTGAAAAAAAGACGTCAAGGTCAGAGGTCATATGATTACAACATGCTGAATCAAAAAATCAGAAAAGGTACCTAAGATGGATGACAGAGTAATAGAAGGAGTAGTATTAGTGAACATCACGTGTTTGATGATTGAGGCAACATCATCCATAAAGAAAGATGGAGTTGATGACTCGATATTACTAGAAGACAAAGACCCTCAGAGACAGCAGCTGCAACAAAATGACATACAGGAAAAGACTTGAACTTATACCCAGAACAAGAAGATTTTGTCCAGGCAAATTGTGGACAATTACTTTACAAGTGACCCGGAGCAATCTTATGGCAGGATAAGCACTTACAAACTTGATATTTTTCCAGAGAATGATTAAAGGTAAACAATGATTGGAACAATAAAGACATGTTCGTTATGAAAATGATCGAGATTGAGGAGTAGCCATAACTGAATTTATATTATGAGATTTGAGAGTGCCAAAACAATTCTCATCTAATATTAACTCTGAAACATATTGCTCCAAAGTAGGCAAGGGAAGATGATGAAGCAGAGAAGCTCATACAGGTTCAAAAGTTTTATTAAGGCCATTAGAAACTATAACAATCTTTGATGATATCGATAAGTAATAAAAAATCTGGCATCTTTAGAATATTTCCAATTAGGCTCAGATTGAGAAAGTTGATCCCAAATAGAATACATATGAGATAGAGAATCATTAATGGATTGACTAGGTGTTTGGTGTATATGGTGAAGATTCTATAACAACTGATATTGATGAGCATGCCTAGTAGTCTGATAATGTTCTTTTAAAAAATCCCAAATTGCTTTATCAGGAGAAACAATGGTATCATCATCCTGAAATCGTCCAAATTGTAAATTGATAGAAGGCACATGTGTTCCCTGAAACCAAGTGATAATTTGTTAGGTTTTCCCATCCCATTCATCTAATCGATCGACAAATTAGTTCTCACTTTCATCTGTATTTTGTGGTGGTTTACCAAGAGTATTGTTGATAATGCGCCAAAGTCTTTTTCCTTTAATAAACCTTAACATAGCTTGTGCCCAAATAACATAATTAGAACCATCAAACACAATGGATATAGGTTGAGCAACTTCGGAACGATCCATTATAAAAACACTAGGGCAACAACAGTTTTATAGCAATTCTTAAGTCGACAACTAATGATGATAATTGTAGTAGCTATAAGGACAATGACAAGGACAACAACAATGATAGTGGGAATAATGGTGATACCATAATAGTGGCAGCGACAATGGCAATGCCAAAACAAGATAAGCAAGAAGACGACAAGAGGTTGATCAACAATGATCAAAGCGACGATGGTTGTGAAGCTATATATGTTGCGACAATGCAGATCAACAATGACAAGACAGTGTAGAAGCAGTGAAGGTTGTAGACAACTTATCGCCAAAGAGGACAAAGACAATTGTGAAAGGAAGGCAAATGCAGCGGCGAGTGTAGTAACAAGATAACACAACTGTGAAGGGTGTTTAACCTTTAATAATTGCGGCAATGACAGCGAGCGAGTGAACCGAAGGTCAACAGTAAGGAAGCTTTATTGCAGCAGCCGGTGATAGTGATGAGGAAGACATCAGCGACTATGGTGATGAACCAAATGAAAACAACTTGCTGCAACAACTAGTGGCAATGATGAGTAAGACAACAAACGAGTGAACCGAAGGTCAACAGTAAGGAAGCTTATTGCAGCAGCCGATGGTAGTGATGAGGAAGACATCAGTGACTATGGTGATGAACCAAAGGAAGACAACTTGTTGTAACAACTAGTGGCAGTGATGAGTAAGACAACACCGACTATGGTGCTGAATCGAAGAAAGACAACTTGTTACTGGCACAACCGGTGGCAGTGACGAGGAAGACAACGATGACCATGGCTTTGATACCATGTTGACAGAATAAGATAAAAGAGATAATTGAGTATATTACATGATGTAAAAACACATATACAATCATCCTTTATATAGGAAATGATCAAACTAAAATAAGAAATTTAGAGAGAATCTTTGGCTAAATATATGACTAATTGATTTACACTCCGGTCACGATCAGAGATCATCACGAGGATCAAACTAAAATAAGAAATTTAGAGAGAATCGTGAGCTAAATATATGACTAATTTATTGGTAATTGATTACACTTTCTGGTCACGATCAGAGATCATCATGTCAGGAAAATCGAAAACCCTATGCAAACAAATAAACAATGAAGGAACACAAGAGAACACTTTTTATATATATTTATATATTCACTAGTAGTTGGGAAGCAAAGGAAAGTAGAAAAACATAAAATCTTGAACCCTAATTTTAAAACTCAAAACGTGACAAGAAGGAAAAAGGGAGCTCAAACACCTCGTTTGCAGCTCCAAAATTAAAAATGAATGTATTCACGACAACATGTGAAGAAGAATAAAAGGTGAAAATGTGGCATTCATGAGAGGTTGTACGATTAAAAATAATAAAAAATCATTTTTAAAACCTAACAATATCTTAAACTCTTGTGCCGATCTGACTTCTTAATATATATATACAATAAGAGTACAAGATAATCATGAGTATATTGAAATTTCAAACTTAAATAACTTTTTTAATTAATGGAAGTATTAAAAATAATATAAAAATTATTTTTTAAATACTTTAGTCAATAACTTAAGCTTTTTAGTTAAATAAAAATATTATTTATGGTGTCACCTTCTTCTTTCTGTAGGGGCTTGGAAGCATCCACGGTTTTGTCAATTGGCTGTGTGCATAAACTATATAATATGAAAGTGTATTTTTATAGTATTTTTTAGATTATCTGTTGTGTCCTTTCCTCGATCGTTCTGCCAAGGCCATGGATTCATCCATGGTTTAGTATATTGGTTGTGTCCATGTGTACTACATCATAGTGTATTTTTTAAATTACTTTTTAGATTTTTTTTTCAGAATCTCATTTTAATTTTTTAATTTTTTTTCTTCTATTTTCTAAGTTTTTAATCTAAGCCAATATATAGCTTGTTTGTTTTTGTGGCTCAAATTGGTTTTAAGAGTGTTTTTTAAACTATTTTAATATATTTTTAATGAAAAAAATATGTTTATTTCCAAAATAGTATTGGAGCAACCCTAATCTTCAAAAATTATTAGATAGAGATGGAGCCGGATCTGCAAGCCGAATATTTGTGCTCAGACCCGTTATTGTCACTCGGGTTTGGATATATTAACTGGATAGCCCGACACCTAAACAGGTCAACTAGTTGTGATCCATTATTTTAAAGTATCCAGTAAATAAATAAATAAATAAATGAGAGAAAGAAAGAAAGCATTGTTTATATATCCATATTTTTATGCAGCAATTAATTCTGCCAAGCTTTTAAACTCTTAAGAAATTAATTAATAATTGATAGAAAATCTAAAATGCATGGAAAAACTACTGTGTCATCACTGTGGATCTGCTCTAGGGCTTTCAGTTGTAGAGGCTTGGTCTGCTCTAGGTCTGTTCAAGCTCCTGTGCAAACAACCTTGGTTTGGCTTCGGTAGTGGTTCGAGCCTCGGAGGGAGCCTTTGTTTTTGTGGTGACTGCTCATATTCTTGGTCGATTGTGGGTGATGGCTCAGAAAATATGGTCTGTGTTGACGATTATGCATTAAACGCATAGCTCATTGCTTCGGTCCTTGGTCCCTCTACAGCATTGGGAGAGCTGCTGCTTCTTGGGGTGTGTAGGATTGGATGCTTGCTAGGGTCGGGGCAGCTCGTTTGGGGATTCCATTTCCTTGAGTCTCTCATTTCTCCAATTAACATATTAAAACCATTAACAAAGTATATAGTGGGAATACAGGATGATAAAGATTTTAAAGAAAAGACATCAAAGTCAGAGTTCATATATATGATTACAATATGCTGAATCAAAAAACTAGAAAGAGGTACCTGAGATGACTGAAAGAGCACTAAAATGAGTAATATCAGTAGACATCACGTGTTTGATGAGTGAGGCAACATCATTCATAAAAAAAAATGGAGTTGATGACTCGATATGACTAAAAGATAAAGAATCCTTAGTGGACAATTACTTTGTAAGTGACTCCGAGCAATCTTATAGCAGGATAAACACTTACGAACATGACATTTTTCCAAAAAAATAATTAGCAGGTAAACGACGATTAGAACAGTAAAGACATGTTCACTCTGAAAAACACAAACCCTAAAACATGATATTTTTCCAGAAAATGATTAGCAGGTAAACGATGATTGGAACAGTAAGGATATGTTCGTTGTGAAAATGTCAGACCCTAAAACAATGATTGTTTTAGGGTCATGTTTTATTGGATTTTTCTATTCTAGCTAGCACGAGTAACTATAATCATTGGATTTTTCATGCTTTTACGTGCTTTATCTAGGGTTGAAGCAGGGTGTGTAGAGGTTCATTTGCATTTCCTCTTGGTTTTCTTCCATGCCTCTCTCTTAGACCCACATTCACTTTATAAGTGCCATTTTCCTTCCCTGTGCTTGGTTTTGACAAGCTTTTCTTCCTACGTTTTCATTTTTGCTGAGTTTCTTTTCCTTTATGTCGACGCTGATCGCTTTGAGGTTGTCTCGCTAGTTCTCCACTATCTCACGTAGATTTCAGCAGACGCTAGCGATATTTGAAGACATAATGAAAGGAAAGTTCAATTGAAACCTCTGGTCGCACAAACTAAAAATAAAATAAAATTGAAGCGTCATATATTAATATTAATGGCCATGGGGTTCATGCAATATATATTCAAAATATATCACAGCAGGTTAAAAAACAATATATTTGAATTATTGTATATATGTCCAAAAAGAGCTCATCATCTAGCTGGTGTGCCAGATTAGAACCATTTGCACTAGTAACTATCATGGAAAACCTTTTTTTTTTGCCGGCTGGGCAATGGCAATGATCATCAACAGTATTGTCCTCTCCTGCTAAAGAAAAAACCTTCATTATTTTTATAGCTAGCTAGGCCCCGCCCAAGAATACCATGTACTATATTTGATAGCAAGAACTTTCCCACAGGGCACAATACATCCAAGTCAAGTTGATTCAAAGCAAAAAAAAAAAAAATTGATTCGAAGAAACTCTATCTCGAAAAATATTTTGTTGGTTTAGGTAAGCAGGTAAAACTCTGGCTATTCTAGATTCTTACAAGAGATACATATCTTAACTTAAACTTAAAACCTGTTGTGCAGATCTCAAATCTTTTGTCATCACACGGTTTACAATTGATATTGATATTATGATATATGTTTGTATTAACAACTACATTTTCTTTAATGGAAAAGTGGGCATCCATGACCACCAGATAACATGACTAGGAAATTAGGGGGGGCGAGAAAGAGACACGTGTTAACCTTTTCAATTGTCTCAAATTTAATCAATTATATATCTCTTGCCTTCTATAACTTATTGCACGAAAAGTTTAATAAATATAGTTTGACTTACATCATCAAACACATCAGGACTGCCCTCATATTGTAACTATCCTTTCCAAGTTGCCCATTTGAGTCTTTTATACAATATTTTTGGTGGGTGCACTTGTGGTCCATTGCTCTCCATTTCCTGCTAAACGCCGTCATTCTAATTTTTGTTTTTTTTTAATCTATAGTTTGCTCTATTCAATGACTTAAATCCTTTTCCCCCTCTACAAAACATTACATCACTTCCAACTAAACCATGCAAGGATTAATCGAGGAAGAAGTAAGCACCCCTAGGCTCTCTCATTCTACCTAGCTGATCTCTTCCTTTTCTTTTTCTTATTTATTATTTAGCATTGATTCATTTTTGAAGGTCATGTCGCCAAAGTTTGTGGCGAACAAGGTCTTGAGGAATATGTTGGGTAGCAACAACTTAGTTGTGGACTTTTCAAATTCCACAGAGACCATGGTAGAGCTTGAAGAAACTAGTTCTTCGGTTCCACCTTCGCCCATCAGTTCATCCAAGAAATACATCACTGGTCATGATAAGGATAAACACAAGTACAAGCTTTCTACTCAAAACTATAAGAGTCGCTTTATTTATGATCATCATATTCAAGTTATTTTCTTTTCTTTCCTAATTTCTTCTATTTTATGATCATTAATATAGATAGTTTAACAGGATCTTCGTTGGCTCATGGAATGTTGGAGGCATTGCACCACCTGATGATCTGAACATGGAAGATTGGTTGTGCGCAGAGACTGAACCTGCTGATATCTATGTTCTTGGGTGCGTTTTTAATATTCTAATGCTATATAACTGTAAAACTTTTAAAAAAAATAATTCTATTTAAACTTCCTTTTTTAACTGAATATATATCTCACAAGAGATATAATCATTGAAATTTGTTGAAAGACTTGTGTTGAATATTTATGCGATGGTTTGTATTATTCGATGAATAGAGAAATTTGGGACTCGAGCCCAATGGTGTCGTGTATTTGTGCAGAGTGCCTGTAATTTTATTGAATATAAAAAAAAATCCATTCCATATATCTTACTTTTTATTTAGCTATAATATTACATACATATTTCAGGTTCCAAGAAGTTGTGCCTCTCAATGCCGGAAACATTGTTCTAGGTTTTGAAAACAGCAAGATTTGCACCAAATGGAATTCTCTTATTAGAGAAGCTCTGAACAGTAGTGCTTCGAAACCTGTTCACGAAGATAAAGTAGGAGAGTTTCAAAAGGTGCTCCCCGCGATGAAAAATAGTAGTAATTCTCTTGAAAAAAGCAGCAATATTTTTCCACGCTGCTTTGATTGTATCATAAGCAAGCAAATGGTTGGGATTTTTATCACTATTTGGGTTCGATGTGATCTCCTTCCATACATACAACATCCTAGTGTCTCATGCGTCGGCTGTGGCATCTTGGGCTGCCTAGGCAATAAGGTATATCTATATCTATATCTATATCTATATCTATATATATATGTATATATTCCTCACGTAATGAAAAGGGAAAATCCAAGCAAATTAATAGATATGTATCAGTGCTTTTCTAACTTGAATATGGCTTGCCATGCAGGGATCTGTCTCGGTTAGGTTTTTCTTGCTTGAAACAAGCTTATGTTTTGTGTGTAGTCATCTGGCTTCTGGAGGGAAAGAAGGAGATGAAAAGAATAGAAATGCCGACGCTTCTGAGATTTTGTCATGCACAAGATTTTCTCGTGGCCCTTTGCGCAACTTGCCACGCAAAATTCTTGATCATGAGTACGTATATATATTTATGTGTGAAAATTCTATACCACAATAATATGCCAACCTTTTTCTGTATCTAACCAGTTAGGTAATTGATCAAAAAGTTCTCAAGAGACGTGACGTGATGATAAAAGAGTTTGAGATCTGCACAGCAGGTCTTAAGTTCAAGTTAGAGCGTACACTTTCTTGTAAAAATTTAAGACAATTAGGGGTTTTACTCGTCACCTGAGCTCACAAAGTGTGCTTTCTGGGAAGTGAGGTTTCCTCAGAATCCAAAAAAAAATGATCAAAAACATCAAACATCACTTTCTTTTGCTCTGATCCTTCCAATTTTTCAATTTTTTTTGTTTTACTTTATGGTGAGGGTGTGAGATATTTGTTGGTTTCATGACAAACTTTTATAGTGTGCTTAGCATTGAAAGTTTATAGGATTTAATTAAGAGTAACCTTTCTGTAATCATCATTAAATAAAGAGAAACGTAGACGACCACTTGCAATTTGGAAATTTTTTATAACAAAAAACAATCTAGTCGGTTAACGGCCAACATGATAATAATTTTCATGTTTATTTAGATGGATTTGTAATGATTTCAATTGTTTTTAAGCTGATTACCTAACCTAAAACTAGAGTCATTTGCATCTAGATTTCAAGTGATTTGAATCTTGACTTCGGCTTTCATAATGCATTGCTGTATATATAATTCAGAATTTATATGAACCGTAGAGTAATAAAATTAAAAAAAAAAAAACTCGTGAGTGAGACAATTTGTTTTCATATGATCGGTAATTTATTACAAGTTGCATATGTTTAATTATTATTTAACACTATATTGGCTATCCATATGCAGTCAGGTAATCTGGCTAGGAGATTTGAACTACAGGATATACCTGCCTCATACTAAAACAAGATCTTTAGTACAGAAAAAAGAGTGGAACGTCTTGTTAGAAAAGGATCAGGTATATATTGAAAAAGATTATATCCTTTCAAAATGATTATTACAGTCCTGAGGAGGATGATAAAGTTAAGTTCATTTTGAAAAAAATATTTAGCTCAAGGCGGAGCTCACGGAAGGCCATGTATTCCAAGGCTGGCATGAGGGGATCATTGAATTTGCACCTACTTACAAGTACTATCAGAATTCACAAGTCTACTATGGCTGTGATCAGAAGAGGAAGGGTGAAAAGAAGCGTGCTCCTGCATGGTAACTTGTTGTTCTTGATGATATTTAAAATTGAATCATCTAAAACAAGATATAAAATAAGATGATGCTGAAGAGAGGTGTTTTTTGCAGGTGCGATCGAATAATTTGGTTCGGAAAGGGACTGAAGCAGAAACAATACAGCAGAAGTGAATCTAGATTGTCTGACCATAGACCTGTCCGGGCAATCTTCACAGCAGAAACAGAAGTCTTAGGTAATTCCAGGAGATTAGGAAGCTCTTTTCCAGGCAGATTCGATTGCTTAGGAAACCATTTTGAAGAGTTTCCAGATGAAAAGATATCATCTAATGACAGAACAAGCTTCTAGCTATTTACAAGAATAATAGCAGTAACTTTCCATATGCTGTAGTAATTTTAAAGACAAAAAAAATGTCACTAGAGCAATATGCATACACCATTCTGTCACAAGTAATTGAAAGAGAAATCATTTATAAGATCCGTGTTATGATTACAGGGGGAAAAAAGAAATAGCAGAAGTAGCAGCAGTGGTTAATTCAACCTGTGTTTTTAGTGGCAGTAGTTAATTTAGCATGTGTTTGCTAATAATCTCATGTATGTGATGGAAGCTCGTTTGTAGTTATCTGATCATTAGAGTTAGATGTAAAAAAGTTGTCTGAATTTGTTAAATAGAGAAGAATTATTACCGTACGTGAGAAACTTTGAAGGCAAGCAATCAAAATCTATCATTTCTGTATCTGCAGAAGGTTTCTTTGTTTACCTCTTATTTCTTATTTCTGAATAATATAAATTATATTCTAGGTTTCACCTATAAACTTAAGTTTTTATATAAGATAGTTCCTTGATATGGAATCAGAACCTTGTTGACTCAGCGGTCACGAGTTCGAATCTCACCACCTCCATTTTATTTGATAAAAATCAAGCACAAGGTAGTGTGAGTTTATGCAAGTTTCAAGCCCAAAGAGTTTTCACTTGAGAGGGTATGTTAGAAAATAATATAAATCATATTATGAGGTCTCACCTATAAACTTAACCTTTTAGATAAGATAATCTCTTAACAATTTCTTCTACTCTTCTCAAACCTCCATTCTAGTACTTGTTAAGAAAAATCCTTATATAGCAATTGATATTAGAGCCTCATTCTTGAAATTAACCATGAAATATATCAAAATGATATTTTTTTATTTTTTAAAAAATATTTTTGGCATGAGCACATTAAAATGATCTAAAAACACTAAAAAAATTAATTTCAAGTAAAAATTAAAAATATTTTTTTTCAAAACGCATTCCCAAAACACCCCCGAAAATGAAATTTCAAACGGGGGATCAAGTATTTTTTAAATCTCAACCTTATAGCTCTAGCAAGAATAGAATAACAGAAGTAGTGATAATAGTTAATTCAACGTGTGTTTTGTAGTGATAATAGTTAATTTAGCATGTGCTCGCTAATATTCCCATGTGATGTAAGTAAGTTAGTTGGAAGTTATTTAAATGACAAAGATAGTTGCAAAATAGTTAGCTAAAATTCTTAGTTAGTTAGCTTGAAAAAAAAAAACTATTGCAAGTGAGAAATTTGGAAGGCAAGCAATAAGAGTTTGCCATTTCTGTATTTTATAGATGCTTGTTATCTTTACCTTCTATTTCTTCAAATCTTCTCAATCCTCCATTTTTCTTCTAACAAAATGAATAATGAGATACAACAACACAGTGGAGAATGACTACCTAACAACTCCACCCAATGAAATACCTAATTACAATATAATATGGAATAAAAGGAACTTTCTTGAAGTGCATATCTTAGGTGATGATTTCTCAGATGAGCAATTAATCCAAAATAAGTAAGCATATGGCCACATCATTCCCATTCCACTGTGCAGGGAGGGGAATCTCTAATATTTTATCATAGGCAAGCATATGTTGTCAACTTCGCTTCATTTCGGTTAAAATGGTCGAAAAATTTCATACTAATTACAAAAATAAGATAAAACAACGCGATTTTTACTTCACTTAAAATTTCAGCTTGTTCTAGACATTCTGCCCAAATTTCTGTGGGAACATTCCGGTTTCATTTCGCCCGTTCCGTTTCGGGCAAATAGTGGATTTTTTAAAAATAATAATAAATTTTGCAATATTAATCATATCTCTTAATCCGACTGTTAGATTAAGATGAAATTTTGCAGAGAGTCTCTTGACATACTTATATATATTATGTTAAAATCTCAGAGTAATCAGAGAATATAATGACATTGCAAGAATGATGATAGCATTCTCGTAATATTATACAATTGAAAAAAATGTTGACAAATTTACCTGCATTATCTACAAGTCAAATTAAAAAATATACAAGTCACTTCCCGTTTCCATTAGACTGTTCTTTTTAGACGACAAATAAATAATTATAGCACAAAAAAAATTAAGTTTATGTTTGAAAAACAAATTATAATATTTTTATTTCTAATATGTCTAATATTTATTGAATATTATCGCATAAAAATATATTAAAAGAGAGGGAAAATGACTTTGGATTTTTTGAATGGCAAAAATTCATATCAGTATTCTTAAATATAATTATACTAACTAAATATTAAAATAATAAAATACAATACATATACAAGCAATTAATTTTCTACATAGATAAAAAAACCCGCCGCATCGCCAATTATTTAGTTAATTATAGATAATAGGATAAATATTTTTTCTCAGGTTGCTGGAGTTCGAGTCTCCCTGCCACCGAAAATGATTTTTGAGTAAAGAACAGTGTTTTCTATTGTTCATAAGTGTTTGACATGTTTTTTTTTCAGTCATTTTTTCGATGACTGGAGTGTCCGGGTCAACTTATGCGCATCACAATAAATCTCTGAACTTAATTTTTTTTTTTACAGTTTTCACTGTTTATTAATATTTTAAAATGTTTTTTTCTCTTCTTTTTTTTCAGTTCTTTTTTTTTATACTGCGTGATCCCGGGTCAGCTTTACACGCACTCACAATTTTTTTTCCTCACATATATATATTTTTTTATAACCGGGGTAGGTTACACGTGTCACAAATAATCCCTTTGACATTGTTTTTTTTATTTTTTTTTCAACTTATAAATTTTTTTTTATAACTAGAATGTCCAAGCTAGCTTACGTGCACCATGACTATTATTTTGTACATAGCCAAAGGAGATCACAATTTCAAACAGTAATAAACAGTGATTTGAAATGTGGTTTTCGTTTTTCATTACTATTTAAAAAAATTGATTGAACTATGATTATGGTGATATATGACAAGAATGTTTGGTAATGCATTTGAAAATCGCTTTTGAACAAATTTTAACTTTTTTCAATTTTAAATTAAAAAAAGTGTTTCTACATGATTTTGATGTGCTAATATCAAAAATAATTTTTAAAAAATTAAAAAAAATTACAACACGTTAAAAATCAAATATTTTTCTACATATAAAAAAGCCCAGCGCAACGCGCGAGCAAATCAGCTCGTACTGACTAAAACAGAATTGACAACCTTTATTTATACAAAGTTGATGCTTCTGGCATGCAGCATGACGTTCAACACACAGTTTCTAGATATTTTTTTCCATTGAACTCTCCTTGATACGACTCTCCAACCTAACATGCCATGGCGATATTCACCCATTAATTTCATGCCATATAGCAACCCTGCTAGTAGTTTCATCCATTGCCTAAGTCAGTACATTGTTTTCTAACACGCCCATAATAACAGGAAAACGACCAGTATCTTCGTTCTTTTTTTCCCAGGAAAAGAGCAAGCTTATGAATCCATGGAACAATAGCACGGTGGAAAAAAAGGATCCTATTTGACACAATATTATCACTCCCTCCGCCCCCCAAGAAGAACAGCTTTTGTAAGAGCAAACCACAATCTTGATCATGGCATTTGAACCCTCAGAGGCTCGATATAAGATAGCAGAAGATAGTCTTGAGTGACAAAACAGAACAGAAACAAGACCATGATAAAGAACGAAAAATCGCAGAAACCCTTAAGGATCTTAAAACACAACATTGCAGAAACAATTTTCAACTCTGAGCCAAACTTACAAAACATCTAATACTGCAGTTGTAATGTATCCAAGCGAATGAAAGTTCTATCACAGAAGACTTTAGAATAATAATATCGACAACTGCAAGTTAACAGAGAATAATAGAGTAGCTTTCAACCTTCACACGTGCAAACTACTAGTTTTCTGAGCATCTCTATCAACTCAGATGACGACTTGAACAGGAGAAACCTCAGAACACCAGCAAGAACTCAGAATTTTTCACCTTCTTATAGGATAAAAAAGAAAACCGAATCCAAGTACAGCTCCAATAATCAGGGTATAACCTGTTATAAGCCCCACCAATCTAAACGTTCGGTCCAAATTCTACATGCCTCGTTACAACTGACAAAACAAAAAGAATCGTTCCCTGATGTATACTAGGTTATCAGCATTTTGTTTTATATCTAAGATAGTTTTTTTTAGCAACCTATCTGGACGATAATTCCTCTATCATAATTTCCCCTCAATACTTGCCAAAAGAACATACTTTTGGTGGAATCAATCTTCTCCACATAATATTTTTACACTAGAAATCTTGAACAACGCATCAATGCCCTCTAAAGTAACATAAAATGATCTAACACGGCACAAGCCTTTCCCAACAAACTTCCATACCAATCTATCATTCCTGGACCGGTTCAAGTTGATTTACATTCTTCCAAAAATGTCCATTGCTCCAGATCCAAATCAAATAAACTTTTCCTTGAGAGTAGATTTTTGACAGCCGCTTAGATCCCAATTTGCTAACCAGATCTAGTATAAGATTTATCAAAATTAACCAAAAGAAGAAACAGTAAATCGACACGCAAACAGCTTAAAAATTATGCCCAAACTTTGAACAGCATGACCTTGAAATGCTGTTTTTTTACCATTCAAACAAAGGGCTCTCTTTTTCCATGCAGACCAGATCTAGAACAAGATTTATCTAAATTAACCAAAAGAAGAAACAGTAAACAAAAAGAAATCTTTTTCCTGTACATTAGAAATAGCATGTAAAGCATGACACTAACAAGTTTAAGACCTAAGGCTAAACTAATGAGGAAAGTCAGTAAAACAAAAGGTTCTCTGAGGCTGCAAGAACACAGTGAAATTAGGCATTATCAGCCCCCTGATATTTCACTTAAGTGACAGCCCATGACCTGCTAAACATCCTCCCAGGCTTCAATATTTTGAGTCACTTCTTACATCCCACCATGCAAGTTTTCATATACTTTCAAGCAACCACAGATATTGAAGGAATTAGAATATAATGAACATCACACAAATTCAGCACAAAGTAAATTCCAGTGAATGACTATTTCAAAGGAGTTATCTATAATCTGGGGACTTTACAGCAAAACTAGTTGAAAAGACCAAGACTAAAAGCCTTCTAAGAGATGCTTTTCGGATTGAGATCATGCATTCCCCTAATTCCTGGATTCTGGTGTGCTATACTTCTTACAAATGCCAATGACCTGCTGATATTTTGTTGTAGTAATCAAGCATGAGCATTAGTAGAAAGCAAAAGAAAAGAGGCTATTCCAGTAATGAAACGTCAGAGGTTTAAAAATGTAATGGATGGAAACAAAAAGAAGACCACGAAAAAAAAAGAGTTAGTACAAAATATAAGGAAATAGATCAAACTAAAGTTAGTGTGCTGATGAAGAATAGTGGTTATATATTCTGATAAAAAAAATTCTTCAATATATGGGTTTCAGTTTAAGCTAGTTGCTAGGTTAGGGGACTCAAATATATCATAGTTTTTTCTATGGTCCTGAAATAATAAATTCAGGATTAATACCTAGTTATCATATAACTGCTATGCAAATATTTTCCAGTATGATTTAAATGAGTAGCACTAACCTGCTATAGCATGTTTACCTGACGCATAGCAGTTATATGATAATTAGGTATTAATCCTGAATTTATTATTTCATACTGGATTTACCAATTATTGAAGATGGATTATTTATCTGTTTCAATCCAAGGGCCTTGTAGCTTTTTGGTATAGGTTCTGAAAATTTTAATTCTGGACAATTTTTATCATGGCTGCAATAGGTGTGACAATTTTTATTATAACATCATCCAGGAGCTATTTTCTCTTTGTTCATATCCTCTATCTCCCCATGGTTTAGAAGACTTTACCACATGATTGACAAAATTAACAGCCATGCACACACTTATGCTGAATGTCAAGTGCCATCCTAGAAGTTCACTTTTCTCACTTCCTAAAACTAGCTAGAAAGGGTCTTTCAACCAACCTATCACTGAAATACTTTTTTTTTCATGCAGATTTTATTTAAGATAAATTTTGTAAAGGAAATGATTTTGAAACATCAACAGATTTCACATAACACTTCCTTCATTTTTGTGTATTTTAGTGAACTATTTTAAAAAATTGGCAAGCAAGTATTTCCTAGAAAAAAGAACTCTTATTTGTGTTGATGCATTAATTTCTCTCATTCAAGGAAGTTCTTGCTCAATCAATGACATGTGAGAAAACCTTGTCTTGCTTCATGAATCATCAGCTCCCCCCTCCCCTCTCCGCGCAAATACACTACCAAGAAATAAATGAGGAAGAAAAGCTCAATTCATTATAAGCTACCAACTCTACACGCAATTATTTCACTTTCCACCAATAACCCCAACACTCTTTATAGCTAAGACCCTTATGTTTACTTCATTTAGAATCCAACATTATTTGTCAAAACTCGCATTCCAATCCTAAAGTTAAATCAATCGTACAATCATCACCATACATAGCACAAACAGTTTAAATAAAATTGAGTAAATATTAAAACAAGATGCAATTTAACAATTTAGGACGATTTTTTTATGTTTAGCTATCAATGACAGTAAAGAGCATCAGCCATCAAGATGGTTCATGTGCAAAATAAAATATAATGATTCTCTGTAATCAATCCATTTTATCTTGTATTTAAGAATAGGGAAAGAGAAAGGACATACAGAAAAAGAAAAGGTTTAATTCAGAGCATACATCAGGAATGCGCTGAAAAGTCATCTCTCTCCTGCTCATCCACTCCCCTGCATATGAAAAACAAAATAATTTTGTATAATAAGCAGGAGGGTGAAAAAATCCTTCAATTAAAGTCTATGTTAGAAAGAATTTGTGTGAGTGACCCTCAGAAGCTTAAGATCCCTATTTACGAAAGTCTTCTGATTTGACAATGATGCAGTGAGCTTTCTAGGAATGCAGTTTAGTAGATGGAAAGGCAAAACTAGGAAGAAACACGAAAAAAACTGTGATCCAAAAGTGGAAATCAAAAGAAAAGTTTGTCTCTGATGGAAATGAAGTCTCCTAACGTATGAAAATACATTGGTTGAATTGTTGAAAAATGAACCCCAGAAACAAACCCTAATTATACAATTAGATGTCTTCAATCACTTGTCTGTTTATTTATAAAGGCTTGCCATGAGCAAACATAAGCACATCAAAATATTTGCAACATGCAAGAAATATCAAAACTATATGTGGCAGAAAGCTTCCTTTTTCTATCCCGAATTCTCACAAGAGCAAAATTGCATGTATTTTTAAGATTACAACATTATTATTCATAGAAAATAATGCAATAGTTTGTACCTCCAATATAGCTTTGGCTTCATGGTCAAATGCTTTGCAGAGAATCTCATAACTCTTTTCAAGACCCATCTGTGAAAGGAATAAAGCTCCTTATATCAGAGGGGGCAAACATAAATTGTAGATACTTTACATAATGTAATCAATAATCGCATACCAGGGGATCAACTCTGGATGGTGAAATGCTTGATATTGTGTATCTGCATAGAAATGAAATTGATTGGTGAATTAAAAAAACAATCTTAAAAACCATTTTTTTTGTGGCAGAAATGGTAAGGAAAAATCATGGATTGGTGGGGAAATGGTTAGTAGCCTAGGAAGGAAAAAGGCTTCTTCTCGTTTCTATTTGCCATTAGCATCTAAGTATACTCATTACTATTGCATTTTATCTAGCATATGAATGGAACTCAACTTAGATACTCAGAGCTAAATGTCACCAAGTTTAAAAGATCACTGAGACAACAGTATTCCAAGTAAAAGACAAACCTCAGCTTACTTCGGTAGAAATTAATGGCTACTGCATTCGCTTTTTGAACCGTTAATACTACAGCACCCATGCAGCTCTACAGAAGGTGAAAGGACTAAATTAAATCTCAAATATGAAGCACAACTAGCATCTAGAAGATTTAATTCTGAGGTACGAAGTAGAAAAACTAGAGATTTACATGAAAGGGGAGAAGGATAGTTCATATTACTTGTATGCTGTTCAATAACAAAACATAGAAACATGGGTGTTTTCATATATCTCATAAGTTAATCACAACCATTAAAGAGCTACAAGAAAGAGCATCCAGCACCTTGCGAGCAATAAGCTCAATTAGTTGCATAAGGAATTTCCCCAACCCCTTCCCTTGAACATGAGACTCGAGCTGTATTTCATACACATAAAGAACAGGTATCTCTTCCTCAAGCGTAAAGCGAAAATGTACAAATCCAACCAGGGGGCTTTTTATCAACAGTAGCATTTGGCGCCTCATGAACAAATATATAACGCGCTTCTGAAGAAACCATGTCCCTACACTTCACCTTTTCTTCGGTTGACCACTCAGGACCAAACACCACCTCCATATTGACCTGTAAATTTCAAACACTTTAGGCAATTCCACAATGGTACTAACATAGAATCTCCAACTGACATATTTATTGAGCACATGCAATATAAGATCACAGAATCCCAAATTAACAAAAACAATAAGACTCTTAAACTCTCTTTTTTTTACCTTAAGGAGGTTTTGAATGTACTGCTTTACAGAAGAGGAAAGTTTATCCCCACTTCCAGATTCTATAAACACAGACAGACCTAGTAATCAAATCATGACAGGGATTCAGCTTTCAAAAACATAGAATTTGTAAACAAAATAGCACACCCATGAAACAAAAGGAACCAACATGCTAAAATCTAATGCTAAATAGCTACAGTAAATCAGCCAATTCAATCATCCAATAAAAAATGTACTCATAAAATCCAAGGAAAAAAAAGTCAGCCATATGAACCAATTCTGAGCAAGGAACTAAGGATTATACCATTTCTATTGTAATGACAAAATGGTTGGAAATAAACAAGATGGCTCTTCTCAGAAGATGCTGCTTTTATCAATTCATCATTTGCCTTCTTCTTTTCCAGTATCTAATCATAGAACAAGAAAAAAAAAGACTGGGCCTTTACATCTCAGAATCCCTTAAAAGAAAAGAAAGAAGGCTTTTTTTTCGTGTTGGTTTTTGGATTATACCTCTCTGCGCTTAGTCTTCTTTTCTCTGCTGCTAACATTGTTGCAGTGGCTCGCCACCCGGCTCGACTCCATTATTTTTCTGCAGCTCTACTCAAAGCTCGCACTCCACAATTTAATTACCATCTTTAAGGTAAACTTCATCCTTATCCCTATAAATTCATTAATTTCCACTCTTAACCCTATATTCTAATATTTCCTAATGTTACCCTTGTAGTTTCCAAAATAATACAAACATTCCCCCGTATACCATGAGAGTGTGTTTTGTACTGTGGTTGTTTTTCTAATGATGATTTGGAAAAAAAAAGGTTTTATAAAAATTGTTTTTAATTGAGGTTTATTTGTTAAGATAAAATGTTTAGTTAAAATTATGATTTAAGATGAAATTGAACAAAAAATAATTTCATATATTTGGTTAATATGTTGTTTATAATGAGTTTTGGTTGTGAAATTACTTGAAAATATATATTAACACCAAGTACTTTTAAGTTTTAACAATAGTGCTCATATATTCTCTATAGTAACAACAAAGTTGGAATATATTATGTCAAATTTAAACTTCAAAGATGAATCAAGACCGAGCATAACTGAATTTTTTTGCTCCTCTAATTTCTTACATCAAATAAATACATATAATTAATGAAACATCATGTTGTCAATCAATTTAAGAAATAGGAAAAAGACAAATAAAATAATTAATATCATAAAAATTAACCTGAATTTTTGTTTTTTTACCACTCATCACTAGCTAAGATTGTTCCTAATTCACTACTCTAGCTCACACCAATTTTGAAAGTAAGTTTTATCCATATCCTTCAATTCTTTTTGTATTCATTCCTATCTGTGTTTCCAGTTGTGTTTTGATGAATACATGGCTGATTTTATTCTTTGAATGTTGTTATAATAAATCTTCAACTTGTTTGATCAAAATGAATATTATATCTTATTTAAACGTCAATTATCTTAATACATAGCTCACAAAATATATGCAACATTTTTTTTTCTAAGCAATCTTATTTATAATTTCAGTACTTTCCATTTTATATTTTAAATCTTTTAACAAAGCTTGATTATATAATTCAAAATGGTTAACAAAACCAATATGTAGTATTAACAACAAGACAATAATAGTATCTTGATTATACATTGTTTACTAGAAGGATCATTAGTATATAAAAAGAAGATTTGAAATCAACTAAGGTTATACATTGATTACCATTGTAATCAACTCTAAAAACATGTTACCAATAAGAAATTGTTTCCAAGATAAATGACATACCACCTAGAAAACTCATATAACCAGCCCCAAACAAATTAAAAACTAACATAAATAATTATTAAAAAATCAAAAATAATTCAAAATTAACATTAAAATATTATTCTCATATGTTTCTTAGTAATTTTGTACCTATAATGGACTAATATGGTGTTTTTGTTGCTGGGAAATGGTCTTGTATACTCATTTTTTTTTCTTTTTTAGTAACTTTAGGATACTTATAAAAATGAAATGTTCACTACTTTTCTGTTATATATTGCATTTCTAAATCTTATTAAAGTGTTACACGAAGAAGTAACATAATTATTGACAAGGTTTATTGAGTGTTTATTTTAGATAGAATTCTGAATTACCAAGCAATTCTATATGTATACAATTGTAATTAGAGCTCTTGTAACTTATTTTCTTAAAAATGACCAATTCCTTTGAAATAAACACAATAAAAGAAAAGTCAATTTCAGTTATGAACATCTAAAAATAAATTGTAATTATTAGTATATTTTTCTTATATTCTATTATTTTTTATTCAAATCACAAGAAATAGCTTTGTCAACATTCAAAATTGTCTTCACACACGAGTTAATGCAAAAACAATAGCTAAATCCAGGCATTAATCCAAATAAAAAAAGATCATGTACAAGAAGCAAAACCCAGGTAATATAAACTAATCAAACAAACAAAACTCCATCATATATTAGTTATTACAAAAGAGAAAAAATTCAAAAGAAAAAAGTAACTACCTTTAAGAATAGAATTTGGTAAACAAGTGTGGTTCAATCATAATCAAAGACTAAAAGTCAATGTTTCAACCCAACTTAACCATACCCACAAAACCAAATAGACTCGTGATAGTGTTATCACTATAAGAGTTTGTTTTGTTTTTGTGTTTTAAAAATAATTTTGAAAAGCATTTTTTTTTGCCTTACATTAATATTTTTTAATGTTTTCATATCATTTTGATGTATTGTTATCAGAAGTAATTTTTTTTTAAAAAAAATATTTCAATGCATTTCCAATTAAAAAAACACTTTGAAAAGTAATTGTTATCACTATAACAAACAAACTCTAAAAATATGTTTGTTGTATCATTTTTATATATTGATATTAACAATAATTTTTAAAATAATAAAAATATTATTGTAATGAATTTTCAAGTAAAAAAGACTATGAAAATCAACTGTTAACGTAATATTAAGCATATACTAAATAACCGACCTTTTAAATTTGGTTTTATTTTTTAAATATATTTTTGTCGTGAGATATTGTAACATGATATGAGAGAAAATAAGGAAAACATAATAAAAATATGAAATTAGTGAGTTTTTGTTAGTTATTTAGTTAGTTGTGGCAAAATTGAAACATTTTGAAAATATAGGGATAACAATTTACAATTTTAAAATAGAGGGATAGATGTAAAACCCTTAAAATCGAGAAACCTTAAAAGTCAAAATTCTTAAAACCTCTCGTATCTTTGCCACCCTTCCGTCTCTGGGAAGTTTTTGTCTGTCTGGAAGACACGACCATGGCAATGATCGAGTTTTCACAAGAATGGAAGTCAGGATTTCCAATAGACACTGTGTTTAAAGCACCACTCTTACTCTCAAAGGGAACCTCAGAATCCTTTATTGGTCCACTTATCTTCAACCCAATCCCTGAATCACTGGCACACCTCTTTACCTCTCCTGCTCTCTCTCCTCCTATTCTAAACCCACCACCCCATCTTTCTCTTACAAGATTTATCTCCACTTCAACACTCCCTGACGCTCCTCTCCCTCTCTCTACTGCTTCCTCTATTGCCTTTTCTTTTGGGCCTCAAGATCTTCACTTTTCTTCTCCTTTGTTAGCTTATAATAGACTCCAGTTCCTTAAATGCCCACGTGATGATACTGTTGTTGTGTTTTTTACCACTGGGACTAATCTTGACCGAGTTGGGTTTTTGTTACTTTCTGTTAAAGATAAGAGCTTGGTGGCTACTGGGGATCAAAAGGGTGGGATTTTTACTGCTAATAAGAGTTTGGGGTCAAAGATTGTGAGGGTTTTAGTGAACCCAATTGAGGATGATGATTCTTTTTTGAATGGTAATTATTCCTTTTCTGGCTCGTTTGGTTATTTGTTAGTTTATACTATGTATTCCGTGAATTGGTTCTGCGTTAAATATAGTGAAAGAATGAAAAGGCCTGTTTTGAGTTATTTAGGTTGTAAGAATTTTAAGAGTTGTGGAATTGCGAGTGCTTGTTGGAGTCCTTATATAAAAGTTCAGAGTGTGGTTTTGTTGGAGAATGGTACATTATTTTTGTTTGATTTGGAAGCCGATTGTTCTGATATGTATTTTAGGGGTACTAAGCTGAAAGTTTCGTGGGGTGATGAAGGTAAGTTAGGGGATTGTAAATGGTTCGGCTGTGAGTTTAGTTGGCATTGTAGGGTTTTGATTGTTGCACGGTCAGATGCTGTTTTTATGGTTGACTGGAAGTGTGGTGATTTTGATGTGACTTGTTTAGCAAGGGATTGATATGTTTAGTGCATTTGCTCTTAGTGAAAACGAACGGTTCCTGACTATGTCCAGGGCAGTTTCGGATAGTCTTCATTTTGCTTTGGTTTCTGAAACGATGTTAATTATTTGTGATGTGCGTAAGCCTATGGTACCATTGTTGCAATGGGCACATGGTCTTGATAAGCCATGTTTCATTGATGTGTTTAGATTGTCTGATTTGAGATCCAACTCAAGGGATGACACACATGACTGGGCGAATTCTTCAGGTTCTGTCATTCTTTTGGGGTCATTTTGGAATTGTGAATTCAGCCTCTTTTTCTATGGACCATCCTTTCCTCCTCGTAAAGGGTCCATTGCCTTGGAAATTTCTAATTTTTCCAGTTGTTTATACGCTTGGGACCATCCTTCACGTCTCATGTTATCGGGTGATGATTGTCAATGTGGAGATTGCCTTGTAAGAGAACAGTTTTGGAAGGAAGCTCTTCCTGAATGGACTGATTGGCAGCAGAAAAAAGACATGGTGTTGGGCTTTGGTGTCTTGAGCAATGATCTCTCTTCATTGTTGTTTGAGCCTGATGAATTTGGTGGTTTTGCTTTAATTAGATTGATGTCATCAGGGAAGCTTGAATCACAGAGATACTGTGCCTCGTGGGATTTGGTTAAAAATATAGAAGTGGCTCAAAGAGATCCAATGCCGCATTCAGAAGACAACTTACTTTACTTCATGGGTGATGAGGAATACAAATTCCCTAGAAAATTTAAGTATTTTGAACTTAACTATCTACATGCATATTTGAATGGCAACCTTTCTCAAGTTCTCGATTCAAACATGGCAAAGCCTTGTGAGTATCCTCATGAGAAGGAATCATTCAGCCTAGAGTTTCATGAAGTATTATGCAAGAAGCTGAAAATTTGTGGGTTTGGTCGATTTAGAACATCCCCTGCCATTACAGTTACATTTAATGACATAAACATGCCAACAAGCATCCATGAGGTAGCTTTGAGGAGAATGTGGGCTGAATTGCCAACAGAGTTCTTACAACTCGCCTTTTCCAGCTATTCTGATTTGCATGAAGTACTTTTGGATCAGAAAAGGAGTACTTTGGAATTTTCAGTTGTTCCAGAACTACCTCAATTACCTCCATTTTTCTTGCGGAAGCCTTCAAACCGCAGCAATAGGTGGTCACATAAAGTGCAAAGTGGTGATGCCCTTGTTGGTCCGGTTCTGCCTCTCCCTATTTTGTCTACACTTCATGAGCTTCTTAACGGTTGTCCAAATTCACAGGAAGAAACAGGTGGATTTTCATCAGAATCGGAACTTAGAGTTCAATGCAATGAAGTTATGCAGGTGGCTAAGGAAGTGGCTGTATCAGATTCCACAACCAAGCTTCAGGATGATAATGCTGTCTCCCTTGATGATGACAGAGATGACTTTTGTGGGTCATTCTGAAAAACCAAAGTCTTTCCTTCTATACCATCCAGCTGCTTGTCATCACTCTTTTCAAGTTCACAAAGAGGATAATAGTGTGTACCAGGATGATAAGTTTGCTTCCATGATTACAAAAGTGCATGATAAACAGTCACCTCATCCCTGAAAAGGTGGAAGCTTTCAAACTAGAATACTTTGATGATTTGTGCCCAATCACCTTGAAATTCGATGATCGTGAAGTGAAATTTAGTTCACAAGAGTCGAAAATATCAAATTTATTGAAGAAGAATTTTTCAAAATGGCAAGAGGAATTCACTCCTTATCGAGAGTTTTGTTCCCGATTTACATCCCCTCGTGACAAGATGGCCTAATGTAAGATTTTTTATTTATTGCAATTTCTACTGCTTATTTCTTCAATTTATAGTTGTCTCGGTTTCTTATAAGTTCATCCCTTTTCCCTTTAATTGTACTTTTAAAAACATCTATCCAGCTGATGCTTGCGTACTGCTAACATTATTGTATAGTTTCTTTTTTTTCTTCTCCCAGGGGCTGGTTCTTCTCATACTTGATCTGATGAACACAGGTTTGTGATTTTCTACTCCTTTTTCTGTGCATAATGCTCCACTTGAAAATTTTGTTATACTGATTCTATAGTTTGATGATTTTCTTGCAATCCTATTATTCACAAACAGCGGGAAAGCAGTGATTTTGCGAAGCAGCAGAACTGAATTCACATCAATTCAAGTCCCTGAATATCGATGATCATTCTTCCAAATCGATTCATGTTTTTCTCACACTTGACTTGTGCAATCCTCAAGGTAACTGCGAGTATGAAATCAATCGAAAAAGTCTATAACTAAAATCTGCACTCTATAACCTGGAAATTATTTGATTTTTTTTTCCCGCATAGGTCAGATACCCTTTTTTTTGTGTGTGTGAACCAATCAAGGATTGGAATTCAGAAATGCTAACATTAAGTGACTGTAAAATCAGGAAAAAAAATCAAATTGTAAGATAAAATAGTTAAAGCATTTTCACCGAATCTGCCTTTTCAGTTGTTTAACCTCCAATAATTGTATATGCAGGTTTTAGTTCAACAGGTGAACTTTCTGGACTATCCATATTTGCAGGTTGTACACCTGATCCATTGAAAGCTCATGTATTTAAGTTTTAGTTGAAAATACTGTGTTCGAGGATTTATACCTTGACACAGTATCAATTTGCAGGATGGTTATGGCTCATCTTGGGACCTCAACTTTATTGAAAGAGGAGGTATCTAGTCATGGCATTGACAAAGCAAGATGTTCAGTTCCACTGAACTTCTTTACGTTGTACATACCCTCAAAATAGTTTATGGTCTCAATTTCAAGGGCTTCTGAACCTGTACATGCTATAAGATTCGAAAATTCCTCGCCTGGCTATCTTAGTGCTTCCACCATTGAAAGGTTGGTGCTGTACATAATTCCAGTCATAGAAACAAAAACAATACTAGGGACTAAATCAGTCATTTCGGTTGCAACCAACCATCAGGAAAAAAGCAAGTGAAAGCAAAAGAAATAAGATGTTATATTTCATTTCTGTAATAATGAAAAAGGGCAGAAGAGAGACGGGATGGTCCTTATTAGCAGGAGAGCTTTTATCAGTTTATCAACTGCCTTCTTATTTTCCGGTATCTACACCCAGAGAAAGAAAAGAAAGGATTTGCACTTGAGATGTTGGACTAGGGATCAGGTCTTGTTCCCTTCCTCTATGTTCGAGTTCGAGTCCTTTTTGTCCATGTCATGTCATTCTTGTAGTGCTTTTACTTGTTCACTGGGCTTTGCAGGATGTTCAGTGGATCCGGGGATTAGTTGTGGTGTATGGAAGCTGGCCTGAACATCCTGATTATAAAAAAAAAAAAAAAGAATTTTGTATGTCAGATACATTAGATAAAAAGAATGTTAATTTGGTTTATTTCTTGTTTTCTTAATGCCTCTGTTTATTATCCTGAGCCCTTGCCTCAGCGTTTTTCTGCTGCTGAGCTGAAAATGACTTTCTGCTTTGCTCACTCCCATTTGAATCTTGCTTATTATTTAAGCAATTTTTTTCCATCAATCCAATTGAATTGGAGCTCCTGCTTCTAATCAATGGGAGAGCGTCCCGTATCTATACGATTTTTCCCTGGACCAAGAAAGACAGCTGAATTAAAGATTAGAAACATTACATTGAGTTCTGAGTCCTCTAGGGTCCAAACCAAAGATTTTAAACAAAGACAGTTCAAATTCCTTCATAAATATGTCAATGAAATTCAGAATTTCATCTAAATGTAATACCAACTAAGTTTGCATTTAAATATGGAAACTCCGTCTGGGGAATTTCAAGCTTGGCAATATACATCATTGTCAGTCAAAAAACAAACAGAAACTGAAAGTTACAGTCCCAAAAGCAAAGCAAGGTTTGGCGGCTAAAATGGAGAGTAATATTAGCTGCAGACCCAAGGGATGGACAAAAGAAACCATGATCCATGAGAGCAACAAAGAAATTTTCAATAATCTTCTAAATTAGCCATTTCATAATTTTCTGCCTCCCCTCCTTGTGGGAATACAAATATGCAACTGTAAAAGTATATCTAAATACCTCTTGTAGTTCTCAAAGGGAAAAAAAGTTGACTGTACATCTATCATCCCAGCATCACCAATAACCTCTGCAGGAGCACGACCCTTTCTTGAAATGATGGAAAGCGGCTTGAGTCTCTCAATATGATTTCATGGTCAATGATCATGGATATGTAGGTAATGGCATTGTGGCAATCCCCACAGACACGCAAGTTCTTGGTGATTCGGATGGGGTGCCCCTGGAGCTGATATTAAGATGCCATAGGCAAGGGCCAACTTCTCACTGTGTTCAAAAAGAAGATCATCTTTCTCTTCATCATCCACATCATGAAGTGCAAAGCTGGTCTCTGGAACATATCCAAGGACTTTAATCCGTTGAATCAGGACTCTGAGGATTTCATATATCTGCTTTGACTGTGGATGAGTCTTGTCTGCAACATAGAAGGTTGTAGTGCCTTTCTTTCCTTGGACCCAACTGCAGCCAGGTCTCTTCCTAATTCCAATATTTTTCATCAAAGATCTGACCCTGGCCACATCTTTCCAGCGCCTGGCATTGGCATATATGTTTGAAAGAAGTGTATAAGATCCATCATTTTCTGAGTTCAATTCCAACAATTGCTTTGCAGCATGTTCCCCTAATTCCACATTTGCATGGATCCTGCAGCCACTAAGCAATGCCACCCACACTATTGAGCTTGGTTCCATTTGCATACCTTCAATGAGCTCCATAGGCTTCATTTAAGCGACCAGCACGACCCAGTAGGTCAACCATGCAAGCATGGTGTTCTTGACCAGGAAAAACCCCAAATTCCTTGCTCATGCTGTTAAAAAGTTTAATCCCGTGATCAATCATTCCTGAATGGCTGCAAGCATAGAGCACAACAAGCAAGGTTACACCGTCAGGCTGAAGACCCAATCTCCTCATCTCTTCGAAAACCTCAAGAGCTTCTTCACCACGGCCATGCATACCATAACCTGTCATTATGGATGTCCAAGAAACAAAATTCTTCTGCTTCAAATTGTCAAACACAAATCTAGCAACATCAATATCTCCAGATTTTGCATACATATCAATGAGACAATTGGCCACATAAAGAAAGGCAGAGTCAAAGTGATTGCGAAATATGTAAGCATGAATTTGTCTACCAAGCCTCAGTGCAGCCAAACGAGCACATGCAATTAAGGCACAAGATATGGTGAAGGAATTCGGCTTTACTAATCCATCCTGTTTGAACATCCAGGAAAACAATTCTAATGCATCATTGGCTTCACCATGCTGGGCATATCCACCAATCATAACAGTCCAACTCACCACATCCTTACCCTTTGGTTCTAAGGAATCAAACATGGTGCGTGCCACATTGATACTTTTGCACTTTTGCATACATGTCAATTAGAGCATTAATCACCATAAGATCATCCTCAAGATCACTCCCCTCAAAGTTCAACATGCATTTTATGGCATAACAATGAGTCTCCTTCCCATGAAGCAATGCTCCAACCGAAGCACAACCAGAAAGAAGAGACACAAGGGTAACCTCATTTGGCTTCGACCCACAAACTTGCATTTCCCGAAACACATCCAAAGTTTCACACCCAAGTCCTCTCTGTGCATACCCTGCAATAACAGCACTCCAAGACACAACATTCAACTCAATATTCTCCTCCCTCATCTTCTCAAACAAACCAAGAGCATCCTCAAACCTACCACTCTGTGAATAACCATTAACCATAGCATTCCAAGATACCACATCCTTCTCCTTCATCCTGTCAAAAACCTTGCTTGCCACATCCACCATTCCACACTTCGCATACATATCCACCAACGCATTACCCACAAACAAATCCTCAAAAGAACCACTCCTCATTGCAATACCATGCACTGCTTTACCATGCAACCACGCACCCATCGATGCGCAAGCAGGAAGCACATTCACAAGACTAACAACATCCGGCCTCATATCAATATCACCCAATTTACACATTCCATCAAACAACCCCAACGCATTCTTACAATCTCTTCTTTGCATATAAACAGCAACAATAGAATTCCACGAAACCAAATCATACACCCTTCTCTCACACATTTCATCAAACAGTTTGCGCGCATAGTCCAATTTACCACACCTTCCATACATTGCCACAATAGCATTACAAACAAACACATTAGACTCAAACCCAGTTGAGAGAACAACACCATGAATCGAAACACCAATTCTACAGCACATTAAATCCCCACAAGCCTTAAAAACCAAAGGAAACGTATAATTATCAGGAGTCCAGCCCAGTCTCCACATGTTACGGAAAAGAGCAAGGGAATGGTTCAAAAGTCCGGGTTGGATGGAACCGCGAATGAGTGCATTCCAGAAGTAGACAGCGGAAGGGGAAGGAGCGAGGTTTTGGAGGAGGGAGAGGGCATGGGAAGGAGAACTGACAGCAATGTAAGTGGAAATGAGATTGGTGGAGAAATGGGTAATTAGGCCCTGGACAAGTGTTTGTTGGTGGATAATGTTTACCTGAGAAACTGAACTGCATTGTTTGAGGAGAGTAGGAGTGATCAAGGGAGGAGTTATTGCGGCAGAGGAGGAGAAACGGCGGCTGTGGTGGAGGAGCATGTGGCGGAATAGCATACCAGTGTAGTTGCGGCGGGAAATGTAATTATATTTGAAGTCCTCGGGTTCATTTGTGTTTTTTTTTTTTCTTTTCCAATTTGTTTTTTTAATTATTTTCTATTTAGAAATCACACTCATAAAAGCATAAAATGAAGCTAGAAATCATAGTGTCTAGGATACAAGGGCTTTATCTTAGATGTTGAGGATCAAAAAATACATTTTAAAAAGATGACTTAGCTGGAGAGTGTACTCAAAAGAGAAAAGATATGACCGGAAAAACATACTATTTAAGTTGGTTGTTGAGACCTAGAAATCACATTTAAATAAATAAAAAAATAGAGATAATATTAGAAAACACATTATCTAGGTTGATGGTTAAAAGAGCATTTTAAATATAGGGGATATTGCTGAAAAACACATTATCTAAGATAGTTTTTTTTTATCCGAAACATTATCTAAGATAGTTGAGAGTTGAAAAACACACTAAAAAAACAAAGATAAGAATGAAAAACATGTTATTGAGCTAATAGTTGAGAGCTAGATAACACATATAAAAAAAGATAAGGATAAAAAATGCACACAAAATATGAAAGAGATATGGCTAAAAAGGTGTATTATCTTAGAGAGGTAAGGGTTAAAAAACACACTAAAAAAAGATAAAGGTTAGAAAGTGCACTCAAAACATATGAGAGGGTTTGTAAACTACAAGCCCGCCAAAGATTGTTCTCTTGGAATTATTTGGTCTACCTTTGGTTTGGTGCATTATTTAGCTTGATTAGGTTTATATGATTGGCTAATTAGTTTTTTTTTATTTTTTATCAAGAATTTGATGAAGATCATATGCTGTTGTGATCTCCTCACTCCTCGCTAACTTGGGAAATTTTTATATTGTGCATTGTTATTAACAAGTGGTACTTATAATGGAAGTTAGGAGTTTTCTTTTCTTCTGACAGGAGGAATCGGTTTTGGGTTCAGCTTCTTAGTCAGGCTGTACGATTTGGGAGTGTTACCAACCTTGATTTTCAAGGAAGAATGTGGTAGGTGTTTTGACACCCATCCATTTTGATAACTGCTTCCTCTCTTTTTTTTTCTTGGTTTTTTCCCAGGTTACAGATGAATAAGTAACTGGGTTTTGTGCACGAGGCACGACGATTTCCTCGTCTCAAGATAACTACACAGAATGTTATTTTTACATGCGTAATCCGACATCACATCCAAAAGTCTATATTCCAGTGACTGATATTATGAACAGTTCCGAAACATATTATTGTCAACTCTTATAAGATTTGATCAATCTCTGGAATTTTAAATTTTCTATAGATTTCAGGACTCGTATGGATAGAACTCACTCTCCCAGCTATGCGAGCAAAATTTGCAAAAGCGGAAGGCCTGATTAGTTGGATTGTAGTGTACAATCATGAGGAAAAAATAGCTCTTCGTTTAAATCTGCAGTGAAAAAGGAGTTCAAATTGGAGGGAAACGCGGATGCAATCTACTCATGAAGCTGGTGGTTGTTTTTGACAGCCAAGGCGGCTGCTCTATACCATGCAGCGGCGGCCATGGCCCCAGGGTCAGGCACGGTGGCAAGAATGTCTGAGGAGATGTATGTTGAGCGACCAGCCTGCATAAACTATGTGGTAAGATCCCCAAAACACATGCAACGCAATGCATTAAAATATGGAGGTGCTTATAGAGCAACCAAAATCTGCCAATGCAGTGCGCACTATGAAAACATGCAAATTACCATTTTGACAATAACTACGAGGAAGTCGTTAGTTGTTTAGATGAGAAACAAAAGAACAAGCACTTGGCATTTATCATGTTTTTACTCGAGTGAATTATTTATTTACTAATTTTATGACCGCTCCCGCAATGATCTTTCGAGGATGTTCAAGTGACCTATGTATATCATGGAAAGTCTTTCAGCCTTCACTCATCTGAGTTTTACAGGGTTACAAGCACTCTCAAAAAAGCCACCTTGCTTTAGATAGGACAGAATGGGATAAGAAATACCACCATATATGTAGTAAAAGCATATATAATTTAAAGGAAACATGCATGAAGAATAAACATCGTTTTCAATTATTCCAGGGAATGAAAGAAAATTTACACCTGTCAGCTCCCAGCATTAAAAGAAATGCCTAGTCTTGATAAACACCTAGATTATATTGCCACGATGATTGGACGTTTAAATCTTTTTACCTCGACAACCTGTCTGTTCTTTAAATTTAAAGTCATTCCATTTGCTTTGTTATCTAAGAACAGAGAGCTAATGCCTATGAAGATAACTATATATCGTATGATAGATCTACCTGCATGGATATGTTATTTCACTAGTGACCTCTTTTTCTTCTTCCAATCCTTCCTTCCCTGTGAGTTAATACTTATGTTTTGTTTTTTAATTTAGTTTTGATGGATGGGTACAGGAGAGGGTGTGGAATTGGTCGCAATTTCAGCTAGTCCATCATTTACTGTATGTAAATTCATTTATTTTCCATATCGACTCAAAGAATTGGTGAAAATCATTACCGACCTCTTTCTTACCATGAAAGCATCATGCTTTGTCAGAACCATGTTTTATCTGAGTCAACTTGAATACTGACCTTTGTATCAAACAGGAGAGATATGGGAAGATACACGTAACAGGAATCTAGAAAAGAAGAAGAAAAAATGTCACCTGTGCTTGCATGTGTTTGGTTGATTCGGCTCCAGCCACTGCTGCTTCAGATGAGAGAAGGAAAGCAGTGCAAGGATCATCCCCAGCATTTAGCCTCTGATCATGAAAGTAACTATATTAGTATCAAAGAAAACACCGCATCAACAGAAAATACAAAACAGTGATGATTGTTGACCTCCTGAAGAACAGCTGAAGCTGGAATAAGGGCATCTAACAATGTGCGAAATCCAGCACTAGCGCCACCATATTTACTGACTGCAGCTATGGAAGCTTCAAGTGCTTCAGCCCCTGATTCAAGAGACAAGTTAGAATCAAGATTTTCATATCCGACAATGAGCACATTAGGAGTATCATCTCACATTGTTTCGATGTGACAGGTGTCTGGGTGTTTGCTTTCAACTGCGCACATGCTGCCTTGCAGAATATGGTATATCTGTTTAAAGAAGTAGAATGCAGAGCTTTATGAGTAGATATTAATGAATGATAATAAGAATCATAAGAAATGAATGTGAAATCATTATCAAGCATTGGGTGGTCAACACAAGTAAATTACATAATTCCACTGGTCCCTCCCATAACTCTTCTGACAGATGATCCAATTTCATTCACTGTTTCTGCAGCATCATTCAAGGGATAACTGGAAATAGGAGGTGATTCAGGTCAGTGATGGAAAACACAAACTTTATTCATGAAATAGAAAGTTTCTAAGAATTTACTAAGAGACTAAAAGACATACTAATACTAGGATTATAAATTCTTTAGATTCTTAACTTGAGGAGTCATTCACCGTGGAGCAATAGTTTATTTGTTGCTGGTAGATCCAATCAATCCATGAATACAAACAATTGCATATGAAAATTATATGAAGTCCCCCCGTTAATCATATGAAAATTCCATTATATGTTAAAAAAATCCTTAAAATTGCAAAAATATAAGACAGTACAATTTAACCCTGATATCCCTTAGAAAAGTTCTGAACAACAGAGAAGCAAACTTACTGCTTCTTCATGTCCTCTAGAATTGCTGTTGCACCCCTGTACATCTGCAAAAGCAGACGAATCAACCCTATAGTGCACCAAGTCAGAATCACAGGATGAAAACAGAGTTTGAGATAGACTCACTGTTGATCCACAGTCACCATCACCTACTCTGCCATCCCATTCATTTAAATTGTCCCTGAGATCAATGACCGCATTCACTCCTGCTTCAATAGCCACCTCAAGAAGATAACCTTGTTTACTAAGCTGTTGTGGCCGACTTAATGACTAGTCAAAACCAAAAAAGGGAGATCAGGTTTAACAAAGTACTGCTATTTGCCTTTAATGTCATCATTATTCAACATATCATTGTAAATAGGCCAATATTTATTTAAATTAGCATAAGGATAGTCATCCGGTTTAATGCTTTTGCCACCAGAAATACATGGATTGTCTACTGGCATCTGCTTGAATGAAAATCTTTTTCCTCTCCTTGAACGTTAACATTTTTTTATTTAACTCAGTGCCAAAATGAACTTTTTATATTTTTAGCACGTGCAACTCCTTTACATGGTACTTCTTGGTAGCAATGCCAACACATGAGCTAAGTTTTTTGTCCCAATAAAATGCAAGGCAAATGAACTCCAGTTTCTCTGGGATGGGAGGAGAGAGAAGAGGAAAGAAGGGAATATTTCAAAATTAAAGAAAAAGGGGGTTACAATTTACCAATAGCACACCTGCATGTGTGCGCGAGCACATAGAAAGAGAGAGATTCATAGCTAATAGCATGTTCTGTCATCAATTTGTTTTCTACAGAATAAATGGTAGAAAAACAAAAAATCCAAGCTGTGGGGAGGGAACTTTAATCAGAGAAAAGAGACGTCTTTTTCCTAAGATCACACATGGATGTAGAGAAATATGTGTTTGTGTATGTGTGTAGAAAATACCTCATCACTCTTTGCTGAAGGAGACACTGGCAGTGGAACAGGTATCTTGGCAGGTGGGCGATTACCTGCAAAGAAAACTCATGAGACCAATCAACATGAAATCTGTAGAACTTCAACTGACTTGATAGTTAAAATTATATTGTTTTTTTTGGAAAAGCTACAAGAGGAACACAGATGAACGGTTCGTGATACTACCTCATAGTAATGAAAAGGTATCTTATAAAACAATCATAAAGATCAGAAACCAAGCAATAAGCCACAAAGAATAAAAACAATATCCTGATATATCACCACAGACCATCTACTCCAACAGGCCAGTATGGAGCCTTGGTAGCAGCATCCAAATGTTGCAATAATGCTTCATCTGCCTTCATTATGGAAATTGAGAATCCTGAAAGAAGCAAAACCTGAGATAAGCTATATCATTCATTAGTCATTAATAGAATGCTCTTTCAAAAATCATGAAAGAAACCTAACATTGAGATGAACAGCTATATCAGTTCCAAACCTGCCATATCAAGGGAAGTCATAAAAGATCCAGTATACACTCTATCAACAGCCAATCCATGTTCCAGCTGCAACTGGGGAACTGCTTTTCCTGCTGCAATCATTAACTCCATACTAGGGGTGGCACCTAGTCTGAGATTTTTAAAACAGAAGAATAAGCGGGAAAAACTTTCAGATGGTCAGAACATCCAACAACCTGATCAGAATAGAGTGCTTGATTTTGAACAGCATTATCCCCACAATTTAATATGATAGATGCTAATCTAAAGCACAAAAGGAAGAACCTACCCGTTGACCAAGAGTACCACTCTATTACCGCGAGTAATTGGGACATAGTTAGTCTCCTGCAACAATTCAATGATAAAAACAATAAGACCTCATTTACGATGTCAGTGAAATATGCAAATATTAACATCCGAAGTTCACTCCTAGGAACGGAGTAAGAGATCCCTAATTCTTATTCATATGAGCTAACATATTATTAAAGGTAGCTATTTAATTAAAAGCCTCCATGAAAGAAAAGATAGATTTGAGTGCATTTTACGGCTGAAAAAATAGCTCCCAAATTGAGATGCATGGAAAAGATATTAAAACAGTTTGGTGCTAGTAAAGAAAACATAATGAGAAAATAGAAATATAATCAAGCACTAGAATGAAAATAAAGGGACACAAAAGGTCACTAATTCCCCTGGACTATAAAATGGGGAATGAGAGTGAAGTTATATACTATAAATCACCCTTAAAGAGTAATATAAAGTCATTCTTATCCATTTATGTTTTTGAGTTGAATTGGTTCTTCGACATGTATCAACTGCATTAATGACCATGCAGTCAGGAGTTAGAATCTCACAATACCTATCCTAAATAATAAAATTAAACATAAATTAGTGGCTGAACATGTACAAGTTTCAAGTCCAAAGAACTATCGCTTGAAGGAGTGTGTTAAACATAAGACTATTCTTGGAGCCTTACCCCACTGCTTTAGCTTTTGGGTTGTCCTAGTTATTTAACACACATTAACCATATTATGGCTCAAAATTGATGGAGGGCACTTTCTTCATTATTCTTGCTATAACTATGTTTATTGCGGTATTTCCTTCATTGTTAAGATTTTTAGGTTTCAAGGAGTTTGAGAAGAGTTCACGATGTAATTTGATAAATCAAGCATAACTTTTTAATTAAAATTTTGGATCGAGCTGAAATTTTGATTAAAAAATTACAAGGGCCTTGTTTCTTATTGAATTAAAATTTCATAATGGTCAACTCAGGAAAGCTTTCAAATAAGGATCACAAGTTATTGTGCGGAAATTGTCCCTATTTATCTTGTTGTATTTGGATTTCTTTCTCATATTTAGATTAGTACTTTTAATTTAATTATGATTTACTAGTTAGAAATCTTAATGTTAGAAGAATTCTATATAGCCAAGTACGTTTTACTTAGAAATCATTTTTCTATAAGGATTCTAGGTCTAGAACTAATATAAATAGAGATGTCTAGTTCAAATTCAGCCTATTCATACTTTTATTAAAATATCAAAAAATCTCTTTATTCCTCTACGGTGTTTAGTGTTGCAACCTTATTTCTTGAGAAATTTAACTTTTATCCATGTTATATACCGTGCCAATTGATATCAGAGTAGATTGGCCTCTTTAATGGACAAACATGGTAGCAACTCATTCTACGATGTAGAAGGTTCTCTTAAGCATCTCGAGGAGAAGTGAGCATAAGCTAGATTATTAGGAATAGAGGTTTAATTTTCTAGAGCAAACCATAACAAGTATAGCTTGACTAATGGGAGACACAAACAAGGATCATGAAGAGGAGAGAAACTTGCAAGGAGTTTTACCTCAGGGCAAGCCTAACCCCAAACCTATTCCTAAATTAGATGAGATTTTTTTTTGTGATGAAAGTTTTTTTAAGAAAATATTTGTTAACAAGTTGACAGAGTTGGGAGCTTACTTTTATTTCAACAAGATTCATTGATATCAAAAAGTAGGGTTCGTCATATACGCTTTCTTGTGCTCCTACAAAATGGTGGTGTGAAGTTATATAATATAGAGCTCGTATCGATAAACCTAACAACTCCATGAATTTGAGAAAATCATGGAGTTTATACAAAATGATTATTTAGAGATTTTATAATGGATATATAAACATATAGATTGTTATATTTGTTTTTTGTTCAACCTTCTATGCAGAAAGGAAGAAAAATATGAATGAGGTGTCGTCTCTTCAGAGTAGATAGTTTCAACATCACATCTATACAACATTGTTGTAAATATTACTCTCCTGTCAATGTCACATCTACTAATGGTGAAGAAAAAACCAAAAACAGCTCATAAATTAGTATCAAATGATTCTCGGTAATGAAACACTAAAAAAAACAAGAACATATTATTGGAATTTCTTAGGAGCGTGTCGTTCAAACAAAGCTTATCCATGTTGGATCAATATTCTTAAATTATCAAATCAGTTGATGGTCAAGACATTGTTGTTAGCAAGGTTGTCAATACCGTTTTGGCTTTCCTATTGGTACGGAATGTTTCGGTTTCGAAGCATTTCGGGGTTGTACTGTTCATATATAATTAATTAATTATATATATATATGAGACAAAAAAATATATAATTTTTATTTTTTATAAAATCAAAGTTGACGCAACAATTTTATTTTTTTTTATAATATATATTTTTTTTAATTTTTTATTGTTTTGATTTTGGTTCTTGCATTTTTAATACTCATAAACAATAATATATATATATATATATATATATGATGACCTGACAAGAAAGTCAGGTCATCATCGAACAAAACAATAAATCAAGCGGCAAAACAATTTGTTGATTTGTTAAGGCGGGACATTGTTTTCTATTGTGGCCAAAACGGCACAACCGGAATAATACTGGTATGTTTCGACCGGTATTTGACCGAAAAATCCGAAATGGAACGAAATTCACAACCATGGTTGTTAGGGATGACCAAACACATCAACTAAAGTTGTCATCTCCAAAGACAGTTTTATCTGAGATTGATTTTTTGGGTCTTGATAAGTTTTACCCAAATTCAAAAATTATACATAAATATATATTTGCTGAAATTAGATTTAAGATATTTGAAACAAGTTATCCCATGCATATATTGGTGACAATGATATATTTGAAGTATCTATTTATTTGGAGTGATCAAGTTCAACTTTTAATAATTAACTCGATGGCGAGTTTTTCAAAAGTAAAGAGGATTGATAGGGGGCACTTTCTTCATTATTCTTGTCATAATTATGTTTATTGTATTATATCTTCATTGTTAAGATTTGTAGGTTTTCAGGAGTTTAAGAAGAGTTCAAGATGTACTTTAGTAAATCAAGCATTACTTTTAATCCAATCATTGAATCGAATTGAAATTTTGGCAGAAGATTACGAAAACCATGTTTCCTATTGGATTAAAATCTCATTATGATCAAAGATCAAAAAGGTTTTCAAATAAGGGTTAGAAGTTGTTGTGCATGATTGTCTCTACTTATCTTGTTGTATTTGGATTTCTTTTTTCTATATAGCTTTCAATTTAATTAGGATTTTACTTGTTAAGATTTAGAAATACTCATGTTAAATGGATTTTATTAGTTGGGTATGTATTAATTAGGAATCATTTTCCTACAAGGATTCTAGGTCTAGAACTAATATAAATAATGTTTAGTTTATTTTGAAAACATTCACATTCAGAATTTAATAGAATATCATAGATTTTCTCTATTCCTCTACAGTGTTTAGGGCTATAACCTTAGAGCTTGAGAACCCTAACTTATATCCACGTTATACCCAGTGTCAAAAAACCTACATCAATTACTTGTCTTTTCCACTATAAAGTCTCTTTCATGTTGTCATAATCTCATGCATCTACCTTGCAAGATGAAAACTTGTAAGCAGCCCTAATTCTTATTAAAAGGGGATAATAGATAGGGCCCCAAATACCTGGGTCCAAAGCATAATAATGTTGAATTTTATATATAATAAAATGAGTACCTTAGGGCTAGTCCTAAGATTTTCAACATACCGGTGATAGAATTTGTTGGAGAACATGAGAAACCACCACTTCGACAGGCTGAAGGTCCGCTAAAGCAGCACCAGGTTCATTATGCTGGAAAGAAAAGGTGCTTTTGAAATTGAGTTTGTAAATGTGCAATCAAAAATCAAAGTGAAGCAAATAGACAGCACCAAAGATCAGGATAATGCTACAGGAAAATTGGACAGCTATTAAGTCAAATGCATGGCATCAAAAAGACTCAACTCAAGATAGGAAGCCCCCCACACACACCCCTCTCTCCCTCATATGAAGTGGAAACATAATTGCATTATGATAAATGTTCAGAGAAAGTACACGGACTCAAGTATCATCAACTCAAAAGGATGTCCAGTGCACTTTTGACACTAAGAAAGCAATCACTCCATGGAAATGACTCACAATTCCAAGACCTAGTTCCATCTTTCCTGGACCCAAACGATCTGATGTAACCTGACCAGGCAGTGTACAGACTGACAATGCAACACCCATTGTTCCAACCATTTCAGATGCACGTTTCGCTTCTGCAGCAACTTCATCAAGAGAAAGGCCAGCAGCAGCTGCAGCTCCAGCAACCTTTAGTGTAGGGAGAATTATAAGAAGAAAGTTTGTGTGTAAAACAAATAGTGGTCAAACTTCATATCAAATTATTTACAGAAAACCCACTAAAATTATGAATTGGTTGATAAAAATTATGATCAGCTTAATCATTTATTAAGAAAAGAAATGGTGAGGGAAAACCTAAGCTAATACTACATTTGCAGAAAGAATCAAAAGGAGGAAAAGATCTAAAAGAAATAAAGAAAAGAAACAGAACCAAAAGTGTAAGCTGAATTCACATGCTATCAACCTTAGGTTGTGTGTGTGTGTGTGCCACAAGCATGTATTGCAAAGGAGAGAACCTTATGAACAAGAATAGTCCCCGCCAACCCTCTTCGTCCAGCTATGCCTCGAGGTGGAGGTAAAGCACAGTCATCTCCAACAATCACAGTCTGCAAAAGCAATATGATTACATTTGGTTATTCTCTCTAGCTATGTAGAAGAAACATAAACTTCAGTTAAAAAAGATACCTCTACTTTATAGCCTTCAGATTTTGCTTGCTCAGCAGCCAAACCAAAATTTAGACGATCACCAGTATAATTCTGTCAACATCCCAACCAATCCAAAAATAAATCTGACAACCAAATATTTTTCATGCAGTAATTTAATTATGAGAAAGTTGCAGAGTTGATTGTCCCTTTTTTTGCAAGTTTTGTTTGGCCCATTTTTTCTTCTTCTCCCCTTCTTTCTTGCTTCTGTTTTTCTTCTTTTATGAGCCAGAATAATACTTGCCACACCAACTAATTTGAAACTATTGATAATCAGCGGATTAGTTTTGAAATGTCAATACCTTGACAATCAGAAGACATCCCATTGGACCAGTTACAGCTCGGATGCCCTAAAGATGAATTAAGAGCAAAGCCATCTAAGAGAAGGATGAGGTGCATAACTGATAAGGTGATATAAACTGTTTCCAACAAGAAATTAAATAGAAAGAAACCATACAGCTAGAATTGCATCAACTTGGGGGGAAGCAAAAACTTCTCCACAGATAGCAGCACTTAACATCCCTTCTCCGACAAATCCAGCATGGGCAGGTTCATGCCCACTTCCTCCTCCTGTATCAGATGAAACCATAGCATTTACATCTTACTTAAGTTCTATCATCTAAGATCATATAATGCAATATCATAACCTTTACGTGTTTTCTTTTTCCTTGTTGCCATGCATCTCGCATCTCATTCAGGTTTCTTTTGAGTTGGACCTTTTTTTATGTCAATTCTGTTTGTTTATTAAAAATTCAAAGAGGAAATTTTAAAATAAAATATGTCACTCCAAGAATCATTTGAAAGGAACTGATGATATTTTAACTTGACAGTAATACCAAAAGTCAAGAAGGTTAAGGGGGCGACGTATTGGTTTTGTCCCTGGTGGAAGCCACAAATACACAAATAAACATAATGTGTTTGGCAGTATTGCAAAAAAATAAGAAAAATCAGACAGAATTATTTGCTTTGTGTGCAGATGAGCTGTTATACAAAAATCTTATGGGAAAATAGAAAACAGTTCCATGGAGTAACAGTTCACTTCAACCAAATAATGCAACTATCCAGTCACAACTGTACAAGAAAAATGTAAAATTACATCAACAATGTTAAAAACACTAAAAGAGAAATTATCCAGCCTGGGTATAGAGCAATAAATATGATAGCCAACATTTCTTTTTGAATTGCATAGCTACATTTAGCACCAGTACCAACCCAGTGCCAAAACTTGCTCATCATTCAGAAGCACATAACTTTACAGTTCCCTGATTCTCTTTTTATCCCACAAAAACATTAGAAAACCGAACAACACAAGCTTATCAAGAGTTTTAAAGGCACACAATATATATTTCAAGTTTCGACACTAAAAGAACTAAACATCGCCATGTTCAAATACTTTCCATCACCACAAACCTGATATAATTGCAACTTTGTCAAGCATAGCACTCACATGATCAGAACGCAACACAACCTTAACCTGCATCTCCAGAATAATGAAAACATCACAGTTCACCACCAATCCTAGTTATTTTAAGGCCCCCTCAAAAATCTTAAATAAAATACTATTTAAAAAAAACCACCTCTGGAAAGCCGTCCAGGTACTGTAATCCAGGGTAGGTTTCCACAAGACCTTCAATGAACTCAGTTACTACATCTGCAATAAAAAAAAAATTACTTCATTTAATCCTCACTAGCAACTTTTCACTAATTAACATCCACATTTAAAAAGAATACCATCAATGGAGTAAACAAAAACATGAAACCAACCTACAAGTCAACCATACCTAATTTCAGAAACCTATCTTCATTTGAAAAAAAATTATTTCACGTTTTACGTCATTAAATAAAAATAAAAAACACAATGCAGCAAAAAAGAAAAGAAAAGAAAGAAAGAAAACAATAATTGATACGGTGGGGTTACTCCCACTCCATGATCTATTTTTCTTATTTAGATAGACCAAAATACCTCTAGTTCTATATTTTACAATTGATGGTATTAAATGTTGGTTCTATATTTACATCTAGAAAATATCGCTAAAAGTAGAAATTCTTCATTTTGTATCTAAAATAATCAAATTTTACCTTTTGTTTTTATTATCACCTGTCAACTAATTTAATTTATTGGAAAAAAAATTATTTACAATATAGTTTTTTCCTTCTATATATTATCCTCCAATAAAATATTTGTTTCAAAAAAATTAATAGAGCACTTCAAATTTTAAGAGCTTCAATTTATATTTTGTCTTCGTTTTTTTCTTTGAGTTGATATTTATTCTAATAAATAGAAAACAGCATTCCAATAACATTTTGATTATGCCAAAAAAAATATACTGTCAATATAATTTTATAATAAATGTGGAGTGGTAGGAATAACCAACCATCTACTCAAAATTCTATCGTCTTTTTTGTAAAAATAAAAATAAAAAACTATCGTATTTCTTACTTTCACTACTCAGTTTTTTCTCGGCAATCAAACAGAATATGTATTCAGGAGCTCAACAATAACACCAATACTACGATAAACACAGAAATGAGAGCAAAAATAAGTAAAATCCAAAATAAACAAAAGCTTCTTTCATAAGCAACAAAAATAAAAATAAAAAAACACATTCCAAAAATTAAAAAAAATAATTGATTAATTTTCTTTTCGCTTTCTTAGCAACCAAACAAAAACCAACGATCGCACAGAAGCAATCCGAGTAACAAAAAACTAACAAAATAATAAAAATAAAATGCGGGAGAAGAGAGCGAACCGTTGGGGTTGTTAATGAGTTTCTTTCCTTGAGAAGCCATAGAGCGTCGTCTTCGTTTTGATGATCGAAATGAGGACTTTCAGTGCAGCAAGCTGGACTGAACGACGAGTGTATAGCTTTAGAGAGAGGGGGGAGAGTGAGCGAGAGGGGAAGGGGGGGGTTCCTCTCTTTTTTTAATAATGGGATTTTTTATTTGGGTGGATTATGGAAGAATTTGTTTGTTTGTTTATTTATTTATGTGGTGGTGTTGACGTGTTTTTGTTGCTTGTAAAGATAGGTAATATTTTCTTTTAATGACGAGTCTGTCCTTATCTTTATTGCGAAATTTTCCACTTTGGTCGCCCCGTGTGGGTGAGGGTCAATTTGAATTTGGAGCTACAAAAGGAAAATGAAATCTGGGCCATGTTGAAGAAAGAGTTAGCTCCAAATGAATTCAATTGAATAGCAAAAACACTTTGAGGACTATAATGAAACTAAATTAGAACAATGAGTAACAATGAGTCCATGTAATATATAGAGAGCATGAACAATGCACAATGTTTAGAGTCTTGTGTTTTTTTTATTTTACGTGATTCATTTTACTTATTTCAGGAAATAAAAATATAAATAAATACAAAATTAAAAAATAGTAAAATATAGTGTTGAAACTGTTAGCATTGATCGAGTCTTTAGGATGTGCTTCTGTTAGTTGCTTAGTGGACTAAATAATTCTTATTGTTTAGAGTAAGTTGTTTATTTCCCAGTTAGTTATCACGTGAATAGGAATGTAAAACGTGGGGTGCAATTCTGATTTCTTTCTTATATTTGTAAGGCTATATATATAACCACTTTTGTTGCTTTTAATAATGAGTGAGCACATTCATTTCCAGAAATCTTTACAAAGTGGTAGCAGAGCCTGCATATTGGGGAACTGAGAGTGGATTTGTACAACCATGCGATCGAAAGAGTATTGGAGTGTGATTGTAGATGGTATTCCTGTGGAAACAGACGGAGCTCCTTCCACTGAAGCACAGAAAAAGGCGTTTGATGATGCAAAGTTGAAGGATATGAAGGCAAAGAACTATCTTTTCCAGGCCATAGACCAATCAATTTTGGAAACAATCTTAAACAAATATACATCCAAAAACATTTGGGATTCATTGAAGAAGAAATATCAAGGGACAACACGGGTGCAACGAGCACATCGCCAAGCTCTCCAAAAGGAGTTTGAGATGTTGAACATGAAAGTGGGCGAGACTATGAACGAGTATTTTGCTCTTACTCTTGTTGTGGTTAACAAGCTCAGATTCAACAAAGGAATGATGGACAATGTAGCAATCATCGAGAAGATTCTAAGATCCATAACACCCAAGTTTGATTACATGGTGTGTTTTATCAAGGAGTTAAATAATTTGGATGTTCTTACCATTGATGAGTTACAGAGTAGTCTTCTAGTGCATGAGCAACGTATCAAAGCTAATGTAGTAGAAGAGCAAGCTTTGAAGGTTACCTTTAGAGAATCTTCAGGAGATAAAGGACAAGGAAGAGGAGGAGGCAGACATAGCTTTGACAAATCCATTGTCGAATGCTATAACTGTCATCAACTAAGACACTTTCAATATGAGTGTCCAAAAAGGAGAGTCAAAGTGCATGCCAACTATATGGAAGGAAATGAAGAATTGTTGTTGATGGCGTACGTGAATGATAAGGAGGCCAACACAGAAGAAACATGGTTTCCTGACTCTGGATGTAGCAATCATATGTGTGGAAAGAAGGAGTTGTTCTCAGATTTTGAAGGAAGTTTCAGAGCAAAAAGTGAAATTAGGAGATAACTCAAAACATTGATGTGATGGGCAAGGACAATGTCCGAATTCTGGTGAATGGCCTGATGCACATTATCACTGGTGTATTTTATGTTTTTGGATTAAAAAATAGTTTGATAAGCATTGGTCAACTTGCTGAGAAGGGACTTGCCATCCTCATTGAACATGGAACCTGCAAAATATTACATCATGAGAAAGGGTTAATCATGGAGATTTCAATATCCTCAAATCGAATGTTCAAGTTGTTTGCTCAAACACAATTGAAAGAAGAAACTTGTTTTACCTCGTTCATGGATGATCCAACTCGTCTGTGGCACAATAGATATGGTCATTTAAGCTATAGTGGACTGAAACTTCTTCAACAAAAAGGAATGGTTAGAGGGTTACCGTGTTTTGAAGTGTCATCACAGATATGTGAAGATTGCTTGGTGGGGAAACAGCAGAGGGATTCATTTTCTAGAAAAGGTGCATGGCAAGCTTCTCATGTTCTAGAACTGGTGCACGCTGATATCTGTGGACCAATCAGCCCCATGTCTAACAGCAACAAAAAATACATGATTAGCTTTATTGATGACTATAGCCGTAAGGTTTGGGTTTACTTCCTGATTGAGAAGTCTGAAGCATTCATTGTTTTTAAGAATTTCAAGAATCATGTTGAGAAAGAGACTAGTCTGTGTATAAAATGTCTTCGTACTGATCGTGGAGGTGAATTCATGTCTTTTGAATTCTCTGATTTTTGCAAAAAAAAAATGGCATTCAAAGACAACTAACAACTGCATACACCCCCTCAACAAAATGGTGTAGCAGAAAGGAAGAATCAAAACCATCATGAATATGGTTCGAAGTATGCTCTCAAAGAAGAAGATTCTCAGGGTGTTTTTGGCCCAAAGTTGTAACTTGGACAACCTATATTCTTAATAGGAGTCCAACACTTGCAGTGAAGAACAAAACTCTAGAAGAAGCCTAAAGTGGGTTCAAGCCTTCAGTAGATCATTTTCAGAGTGTTTGGGTGTCTATCTCATGTGCATATTCCTGATTACAAGAGGACAAAGCTCGACAATAAAAGCTTCAAATGTGTTCTGCTTGGAATACGTGAGGAATCTAAAGCATATAGATTGTATGATCCCATTTCTCACAAGATCATAATCAGTCGGGGTATGGTGTTCGATGAAGACAATAATTGGGATTGGGGCAAAGATCATGAGGGAATTACTGTGGCCGATCTAAATTGGGATGAGAATGCTGAGAATAACACAGAATTCGAAATAGAAGAAATTGAACCAGAGGCAGCTGCTGCAAGTCAAAATGAAGCTAAAATTGACAACCAATATAGTATTGACAGTAGAGATGAACCAAATGCATCCCCTATGAATCAACATGAAGCTGAAATTGGTGCACATACAAGTACTGACAAAAGTAATGGCAGCCCGTTAGCTGACAACAGTTCATTGAAGGTTCGAGAACAATGACCGCGAAGACAAACAAATTGGATGGGGGATTATGTGAGTGGAGATAGCTTATTTGAAGAAACAAACACGTCATATATTTGCTATGTTTGCAACAAATGACCCAATTTAATTTGAAGAAGCATTCAAAGATGCAAAGTGGCGAACTGCGATGGAGATGGAAATTGCAGCAATAGAGAAAAATGACACTTGGGTATTGACTAATTTACCTACTAGAGCAAAGAAAGTTGGTGTAAAATGAGTGTATAAAACAAAATTAAATGAAAATAGTGAGGTGGTGAAATACAAAGCCCATCTAATTGCAAAGGGTTACACTCAAAAATATGGTGTGGACTACACAAAGGTTTTTGCACCTATAGCATGTTTAAAGACAGTCTGATTGGTAATTTCTCTTGCAGCTCAGAAAAGATGGCCGAATTTTCAGCTTGATGTAAAATCAACATTTTAACATGGAGAAATCAACGAAGAGGTTTTTGTCGAGCAACCTCCTGGTTATGAGAAGAAAGGGCAAGAGCAGAATGTGTACAGATTAAAAAGTGCCTTATAAGGACTCAAACAAGCTCCATGCGCCGGATACAGTAGAATAGAGTCATATTTTACTAAAGAAGGGTTTGAAAGATGTTCCCTATGAGCATACCTTGTTCATCAAAGTAGGAGAAGGAGGTCAAATTCTTATTGTTTGTCTCTATGTTGATGACTTGATATTTACTGGTAGCGATGAACAAATGTTTATCAAATTCAAGCACTCTATGATGCAAGAGTTTGACATGACAGACCTTGGAAAAATGAGATATTTCCTTGGCATAAAAGTAATACAAGGTCTTGAGGGTATTTTTATATGTCAAAAGTGGTATACACAGATGGTATTGAAAAAGGTTTGATACGGATAGATGCAATTCAGTTTTTAATCCAATTGTTCCAAGTTGCAAACTTATGAAAGATGAGAATGGAGTAAAGGTAGATAGTAGTCGCTACAAACAAGTAATTGGTAGTTTAATGTATCTAACTGCTACTCGATCTGATATTATATTTGTAGTAAGCCTTCTAAGTAGGTATATGGATCATCCCACGGAGCTTCATCTTTAGACAGCCAAGAGGGTCTTGAGATATCTGAAAGGAACCTTGGATTTCGGGATATTTTATAAACAGGGTGGAGATGAGAATTTGATTGCCTATACAGATATTGACTACGCTAGCGATATAGATGATAGACGAAGTACTTCAGGTTATTTTTTTATTGAGTGCAGGGGTCATTTCCTGGTCATCAAAAAAACAATTGATCGTCACTTTATCTACCACTGAAGTTGAGTTCATTGCAACAGTTTCATGTGCTTGCCAAGCAATTTGGGTAAGAAGTGAAGTTTCAAAAAAAAAATTGGGTAAGAAGGATTTTGTAGTTCTTTGATCACGTCCAAGATGGTGACACAATAATACTTTGTGATAATAGCTCGACGATTGAACTGTCAAAAAATCTAGTTTTACATGGTCGAAACAAACCTATAGATGTTAGATTCTATTTTCTTCGTGATCTTACTAAAGATAGAGTTGTAAAGTTGGTTAATTGTCACACTCAAGAATAGGTTGCAGACATACTCACCAAGCCACTAAAATTAGATGTTTTGTGAAGCTAAAAGGCTTATTGAGGGTCTGCACAGATCCAAGCATAAACTGAATAAATTGCTATTTAGTTTAAGGGAGGATGTTGAAACTGACAATATTGATCGAGTCTTTAGGATGTGCTTCTGTTTGTTGCTTAGTGGATTGAATAATTCTTATTGTTTAGAGTAAGTTGTTTATTTCCCGGTTAGTTACCACGTTAATAAGAATATAAAATGTGGGGTGTGATTTATGATTTCTTTCGTATGTAAGCAAGGTAGTCAAAATCGAGATTTTGACACGAATCAGAAAGGGCTCCGAAAAATCGGATCGTAAGATCGGATCGTAAAATCGTAGAAAGATCGTACCCGAAATGTCCGTACAAAAATCGTAAAATCACAGCTAAAATCGTGTGAGAAGAAAAAAAATCGTGAAAAATCGTTTGTAAAATATTTACGAATACAAAATAGCATAATTATGGACATAAAACTTAATTAGTTTAGGTTCATACATGATGTAAAATAACTTCAAAACACATTACAAAATAATTATGTCCCTAAAAGTTCATAAGTTAAAAACTAACAAATTTAAAACAAGTCTTCAGCTGGCGTACAATGTAAACTAAAATCAGCTTCAGTTTCACCCCCCTCACTATGTCCAGGAATTTCATCAATAGCATCACAATGAAAAAGATTACTAGTACTAGATTGAGCTCCAACATTATTTAACTCTAAACTTCTTGAATGCAAAGTTTCAAAATAATCTTCAGTGGCTTCAGTACTCATCTCAACACCATTAAAATTATCTTCATCACTATCGTCTTCTGTTCCATTTTGTCTTCGTGTTGCACTATCAATAGTTTGAAGTAAATTAATGTTCGATGAACCACCATGTCCTTCTCTTTCAGTCACCCATTCATCATCAGATGGAAGATCATCTACAACGTCATCAAAATCAATGACTTGCTTTTTGTCCTTATCATTCATTTTCAAATTACACATCACAAAAAACCAAGTCATTCATTTTTTTTCAGCGTAGATGATTTCTTCGTTTAGTATGAACCTATAAAAAAAAATTCACAATTGATAAAAATATAAGATTCTTATAAAAAAATGAAAACAATATTTGTTTTTTTTTAAAAAAAAACTTACCATCTCAAACGCACTCCGATTACGCTCACATCCGGATGAACCGCAAGTCAAGCTTAGAACTCGAATTGCAAGATTTTGTAGCTCGGACATTCATCTCCATAAGAATCCCACCATCTAGCTGGAGTCTTTTTATCCCTTGCTTTTTTGGCAACCTCAATGCCAAATAACCCCTTTGCTTTGGAGAATATATTAAGTTGTAAATCAATTTTATCCCTCTCTACTTCATCGGGCACCATCCGAAAGTCGAGCAGATCATACATTCCATATTTAATATTTTTTGTCTTGTTTATAATCAGTAATATAATGATAATGAGGATTCAACCAATAAGCAAATGCATGCAAAGGTCCGTGAAGTTGAAGCTCCCATCTTGCATCAATAATATCCCATACAGGTATATATCTACAAAAGAAAATAAAAAATTAGGATATTAACATCAACATTAAATAACATAAGATAAAACAATAGTTATATTAAATAAACAATTGACATAATAGATAATTTGCACCTTTTTTGCACATTTCCAAAATTCACTTTTATCTTCTCTTTTCAGCTTCCTTCATGGCTTTATATATAAAAACCCATGGCCGATATCTCATCTGAATCAACTAATCGAAGAACTTTTATAAGAGGAAATGTTGCCTTGATGCATTCGGGAGACATCATGCCAAAACTTGTCTGTCCAAAACACAATTTTGAATTTGCCGCCCTTCTTCACTTTTTTGAATACCGACTTGACCTCCATTGGACGGAAGTGAACATTGACATTAGTGTAATCTTACAATTGTTCAAACATCCAAGAGTCAAGTATGCAGTGGCAAATCGAGTGGCACCAGGCCTGATCAAATCTTGTCTTTTTGTGAACTTTCTCAGCATGGAAATAAGGAGAGATCTTGAATAAATATAAGTGGTGATTCTCCTCCCCTTACCAATGGTTACAGCATGCAGCTCTAGTTTCTTCTCAAAATCTTCCAAAATCAAATCAATACAATGAAGCGAGCATGGTGTCCAATACAAGGTTTTTTCTTTTTTTCCATCAACAAATGCACAAACTGCCTTATAGTTCACGAGCATTATCGAGTAATGACCTACACCACATTTGCCTCTCCAATCCTTTCAACAATAGCATCTAACATCTCAAATACTTTAAAAAGCTGTTTTGGATATATGAGATGTGTCTACAGATGATAAAAAAAAAGTTCCTCTAGGACTATTAACCAAAAAAATTACAAATAGAGCATCTTTTTCCTATCGATCCATCCATCGGACATTATTGAGCGACTGTTTTTTTTTCCATTCCAGACTTATAGTCATCAAGCAAATGCATTGTTTTATCTACTTCTTGCTTTAAGTACTTCTCTCTAATATCATGGTAAGATGGAGGCTTAAATCCAGGGCCCATGTTTTGCAACTAATTCAAGCGCTTTAACAAACTTCGGGGTTTCTAGCACAATTAAAAGGAATAGCACTAGTGTAAAAAAACCTTGCTATTTGTTGACATGCTTCTTCTCTAATATCCTTCTTTAGCATGTGATTGATGGTCATTTGAGTACTTCCACTTCCACTTATTGGTTTCTTTCCCTTGTTCATTGAGCTAATTTCAAAATCTTCGATCGCATCTTAGCCACTTCTAAAAAAAGCAGAGAAGCCTTTCTTTTCTTCTCAGATGCTTCTAGATTTTTCACCAACACATTTAACATCATCTGCTTCACATCTGCTGGTACTTGATGGCATGGCTCAACATCCTTTCGAGTGCAAGCCAAATGATGCTTGAAACGATAAATGCCTCCGCTGAAAATTTTCTGACAATACTTGCATTGAACTTTTCTTGAAGTATTCTCAATATCTATACCATCTCTGCCATCCCACATCAAGTCTATTGCCATCTGGTAGTTTTTTTGGATGCCATGTAATCTGCAATTCATTGAAATAATACATCAAATAAGGTAACTTGGGAATTCGACAATTACAAGCCACGCAATAAAATCTCAAAAGCTTCCGGATAGTCTTCTAATTCACTATCACATAAACAAGAGAGGGCTGGGAATAGGCTGGTGGCTCAACCTTCAGGAGCTCGCATAAAACGATCGCATCAGTAGTAAAAGAGAGCATATAATAAAGCTAAACTTTCTATCCAATTATTATTGCCATAAATGGTTTTGTCATGACGTAAACAGGGCACACCAAATTTTATGAAAGTCTGGAAATTTTTCGAGCAATTATCATCTCGAGAATGGATAGCGAAGACAACCATGAAAGGAGGTGAACATTTGATCCGCCATCATGCTCAATCACCATTCAATAAAAGGAGATAGAAAAAGAAATATTATTGAAAAAAACAAAATTAGAACAAGCGAGCTTAATTCAATGTTCTTAAGTCCCGGATTGAAATGTGGATGACAAATTTAAGGCTAATCTTCCGGGTAAAACTTCTATTGTAGGATGTTTTTCTGTGCCAAACAACAAGGAGCTCAACCGCTCAACTAACAATTATATGACTTCACGAGTATCCTAATTGGTATCCATAATTTGATGTTAACCTAACTTCTTCGTGAAACACACGAAAACATCAACTCTTAATCAGAATAGAAGCTCAATGCCAACAACTCCAAATTAAATAAGCAATTTCCAAGAACAGCACGAGATTCATTCTTAATCAGAAAGAGCCTATACTAAATCTCTCAATCAGCACATCAATCATAATCATATAGCTTATATCTCGTAAAACCAAACAAAAATCCAAACAGAAAATCCAGCTTGAATCCAGGGTGATTATAATAAATTAAACAAAGCATGGAACAAAACCAATCCTCTTCAAGAACAGGATTTAAATTCATTTTTTCACAGCTCTTTCAATCGTCAGTTCTGTTTTAAAATTGATAAATGATAAAACCAAAATCAAGCAACTGAGAACGACGAGAAGCACTAACCTTTAATGGCGACGAGAAGGATGAGAACAACAGCTGGGGTCCTGGGGAGGAGGCCACCGAACTCAGAACTGACGATTTTGGGGGTTTTGAGCTGAGAAGAGAAGAGAAGATTTTAGGGTTTAGGGCTGATGATTTGGGTGTTTTGTGCTGAGAAGAGAAGAGAATTTCGAGCTGAGAATTTCGTTCTTTGGGGAAAAAGAGAACGGGTGTGCCGGTGTGTGTGAAAAAAAGAATTGAAGAATGAAAAAAGAAGAAAACCTACGCTGCGCAGCCGCACAGTGAAATATGTCGAACGCGTAAAATCGTTCCGCTTTTTATGAGTTTACGAGTTTGAACGATTTTTCTACGAGTTTGACCGAGTTTGACCGGGTTTCGGTTTTTCTACCGGTTCAACCAGGTTTTCGGAGCCAACTCGCAAAATCGTACGATTTTGCGAGTTGGCTCGCGATTTTGACTACCTTGTATGTAAGACTATATATATAACCCTTCTGTTGCTTTTAATAATGAGTGAGCACATTCATTTCCAAAAATCTTTACATATAGGAATAAAATATATAGTTTTGAAACTAAAAATATTAATTATAGTAAACTAAAAGGATTAAGTTATAATCTACTTTCAAAGAAAATCATGTTGAGTTTTTCTGGCCTCAAATTTTATAGCATTTTGAGTTTTTTCATATATTAGTATCATGTATATTATTAATAAACAATAATAAGATAACAAATATTTAAAATTAATGAAAAAGAATATGGGTATAGTAAAACCATAACCCATAAGTATCCATTATATTAAAATATTTTCTGAAGAAAATCTCAAGATCTTAAAGAAGGAGAAATTGGAAGAAGAAAAAAGTTTTTCTTCAAGTCTTCTCCCTTTTCAATTCCTTATTTCACTCTCTAGTTTTTTATTTTTTTTTCACAACCCATCTTAAACTCCTTTAATCACTAACAAAAACATGTTTTTCATGCATAATTCTAGCTTACCTATCCTTTTAATCTCTCATTTTCATGACCTTTTAGGGTTTCTCTATTTATTTATTTTTTATCTAGGACACAAACTATCTTTATTATGTCTTGTATTATTTATGCATTTTACCTCATTTTTAGACATAATTTATAAAGTCTTCTCGAATTGAGCTCAAAATCTTAAACCAAATTAGGCTAGCATGATATAGGACTCCATACAAAAACTTTAGCTTAATTTCGATGATCAAATTGAAAGTTATATGTAATAATGAAAAATTGATCGGATTGTATTTTTCATCAAAAATCCAATTTTTTCATCTCATCCTTGTATAAATCAATACAACCTAAACTAATAAAATTGTATGTGTTTTCTAATAAATTAATTTAATTTTTTCCCAGTTTAATTAATTTTTCATTTTCAAGTTAGTTTAGGTTAGAATTGAGAAAAAAAATATTTAAAACAGTCTGGTTCAACTCAATTCTGTTCGATCAATTTTAAAATATCTAAAACCAAAACCAAAACCAAACCAAATTTTTTTATATGTTTTTTTCAGTTATCAATTTTTCAAGTTTTTTTTATCACTACTACCCACATATTAACTAAAATATAAAACGCGTCCCGGTTTTACTGTGCTTATCCACAATAACACATATTATTAATATATATTGTCGTTAACAATGAAAGAGATGATCAGGTAACCGAGTTGGCTAAGGCGTGCGAGATTATTAGAAAGGGTGCGGGTTCGAATCCCACCCCAGCAATTTCTGATTTTGCATCCACAAAAATTAAATACTATAAATATATATTTTCGTTAATGATTATCGAAAAGTTCAGGTAGCTGAGTTGGCAAATGTGCGCGAGATTATTAAAAAGGTCGCGTGTTCGAATCCCAATCTTGACAGTTTTTGATTTTGCTTCAATATAATTTTTATTTTGCTTGGAAATGTGATTGATTTTTGAAAAAAATATTTTTTGTTTAGAAATATATTGAAATTATAAAACAAAATTAAATTATTTTTAGCATCAGCACATGAAATGAAAATGATCTAAAAACATTAAAAAACCCATTAAAAAAATACAATGTTTGGAAAATGTTTGTTTTTTGTCTGTATTTATTCATTGATGCTTTTAGATTATTATTTTTTCAATTCATTTTTTATCGGAGTTTTATTTTTATTTGGTTCCTTTCTGAAATTTTAATTTATGTTGGTGATAATTTTAAAGTTAATATTGCTCCTTTTTTCCTTTTGTTCTTTTTTTGTGTTTTCTGTTATTTTATCTATTTTCAGTTCAGATAATTTTATGATTTTATTGTTAAAATGTTTTGATTTTGATTTTGATTTTTTGGGGTAATTTAATGATTTTAAGTGTTTGGGCAGTAATGTTGATAATAATTTGAACTGTTATAGTAATGAAAATATTGATAATGTAGGGATGAATTTTCAATTTATGTTTTCGTCTTTTGTGAATATAAAATTAACTACTTATTTGTTATTTAATTATCGCAGGTCTTTTCACAATTTATATATTTTTTATAATGTGATTTAAATTGAATTATAAAATGAACTAATCTTAATACAATGAATTCAATAATTCAAATATCCGAATATTCTTGCTTTTTTAATGACGATAATAATTTTTTGTTGGTTATTTCATTAAAACCTACTAAACAGATAAATTTATATCAATTTAAAATTTATATATTTTATAAAAAACTTGTACTTCATAAGAATTCTGCACAAATTTATTATGATGACTAAATTTATATTATAACAAAAAAAACATATAATTAATATTTTTTATATTAAAAAAATATAGTGCCCCGCGACGAGGCGCGGGACCAGTGGCTAGTACACAATAAAATGAAGACTTTTTTTCATTTATAATTTTTATGTTTTTCTTTTTATGTATATGAAAATATTTTTTTTATATATATAACACAGTGCACATCAAAGGAATCAAACACAAAAAAACTTTAAAATTCATGATTTAAAGATGACATTAATATTTCACAATTAGCATATTTTATCATGTCAAGATTTTTTTTTAAAAGTAACGCATTAAAATTTACAAATAACACATTAAATTAAATCGTCAACAAAATAACACGCAATTAATCAACAAAATAATCCCAAACACACCAAAAATTTACCTCAAAAATTCACAAAAATACTAAGATTTGTTTAAAAAAAAACAAAAACTCGTAGAGTTCTCGACCTTCCGAGGAGACCGGGAAACAAATTGAAGCTGCTGGAACAAGGTGGAATGGTGACGATGGGCTTGAACAGTGACAGAGCGTGTATCCACGCGCCAACACCACTGTCGCCTTCTTCTCCCCTCTTCTTCTTCTTCTTCGCGCGGATGTTTCTCTCTCCACCACGGCTGGGTATTCTTAACTGTTGTTCATGATCAGTATAGATCAAGAGGTGTGGGTATGTGCCCCTGGTAGGTGGAAATAATTGGGAGAAATGAAGGTTTTTACTTTATTTTTCTCTGGTTTTGGTCTTTTGACAGTAAAATAAACGTGAGATGATGAAGCCTGGTTAAAAAAATGGGGCAATTATTTTTTTTTTCCTTTTATTTCTGCCAGCCGTTTTTTAGTTTATACGCAATTTCATAAAAAAAAAAATATTTTTTCTTATTTAAAATTATATTTATTTATTTAAAAATTATTGTAATGTTTTAATATAAAAAAATAAATTTAAAAAGATTTTTATTTTTAATTTTTTTTTAAATCACTATTATAATATTAAATAAATACCGATAACTACTTTTTTTATGCGAGTAAACCTCATCTCCCGGAAAGCATATTTTATGGTTCCAGATGAGCGAGTAAAACCCCGGCTGTTCTCAAGCTCTTACAAAGTATACATGTCCCTGACTCGAACTCGAGACATGCTGTGCAGATCGCAAGCTCTTTGTTATCATGTTACGTCCCGTGAAGACAAAAGAAAGATTACTACCTTAATTCTTTTTGTTACTATTATTATTACTGCTAATATTTAGATTTGATTTTGTTTAGGAAAATTGAGACCATGAAAACAATAGTAAAAAATTACAAAATGACAAGAAATTAGCTAAATCATGTTATATATAAAACTTTTTTTGTGAATTTTTTTTTTCTTTTTATATTTTTAAAAATATATTAAAAATAAAAGGTAAAAATCAAGAGATACACATATCACATCAAAATCACGAGAGAAACATTAAGATCCCATCAAATTGCCATAATTTTGAGACAATTAATTATACAAGCAATATTGAGCCATTACCTCATCCTGATTATACATACATGCATGCGTACTATTAATTATCAGAGGATTTGTTGTATGAAGAAAACAAAATTTGCTTTCAAGATCCCATTTTCTCATTTTGTTGGCAGCCTAGTTAATTTATTTTGCCAATATAGCACCCCTTTTTTTTTCTCTGGAATTCCATGGCATGTATTTTATTTTATTCAAATTATTATAAGATTAAAATGGAAAAAAAAAGAGAGGAGAGGAGATGAGGTCTTTTTATCTAGAGAAGATTAAAGCAAGGTAAATTACAACCAAACATGAATGAAAATACACTACTAAAAAATGAGTTTGAGTAGCAGAAAACATTGAGATCCGTTGCTAAAAGATATTAGCAACGACTTTGCATCGGGATCTATTTGTTATTAATTTTTTGTTGTTAAAGCACAATCCATTACTGATCTGTTACTAAATCAACAACGACATTATTCTGTTAGCAGAAAACATTGAAATCTGCTGCTAAAAAAATATGAGCAGTGACTTTGCATTGAAACCTATTTGTTGTAGATTTTTTATTGCTAAATACAATCCATTATTGATATGTTACTAAATTAATAACGACATTATTCTGTTAGCAGAAAACATTGAAATCTGTTGCTAAAAAAAATATTAGTAGCGACTTTGCATCGAATCTATTTGTTGTTGCTAAATACAATTCGTTGTTGATATGTTATTAAATTAACAATGACATTATTCTGTCAGCAGAAAACATTGAAATTTGTTGCTACAAAAATATTACCAACAACTTTGCATCAGAACCTATTTGTTGTTGATTTTTTGTTGCTAAATACACTCCGTTGTTGATATGTTACTAATTTAACAACAACATTATTCTGTTAGCAGAAAACATTGAAATCAGTTGCTAAAAAAATATCAGCAACAACTTTGCATCAGAACCTATTTGTTGTTGATTTTTTGTTGCTAAACACAATCAGTTACTGATCTGTTACTAAATCAACAACGACATTATTCTATTAGCAGAAAACATTGAAATTTGTTGCTAAAAAAATATGAGCAACGACTTTGCATCGGAACCTAATTGTTGTTGATTTTTTGTTGCTAAACATAATCCGTTACTGATCTGTTACTAAATCAACAACAACATCATTTCTGTTAGCAGAAAAATATTGAAATTTGTTGCTAAAAAAATATTAGCAGCGACTTTGCATCGAAACCTATCTATTGTTGATTTTTTGTTGCTAAATACAATCCGTTATTGATCTGTTACTAAATTAACAATGATATTATTCTGTTGCTAAAATCAACATCTCTGGTTTTTTTTAGTAGTGATAGGAAAAGAAAAAACCCAATAAAAAAGAAGAAGAAAAGTCATCTCTTCTCCCCCTCTTTCTTACTGATCAGAGGTAAGAGAAGATGCATTGCCAGGAGAAGGAGAAGAAGCAGAAGAAGAATTCTTATGATTATGCATCCAAACTTTAAAAACCTGTCTACTAACCCCAATTCCATTACAGAACGTCTCTACTTCATCGTCTTCATCTCTCCTTTGCAGCTTCCACCCCTAACTTCTCAGCAAACTCCATCATCTTCTCCCTCTGTTCAGCTGTAAACTTTGTCCTAAACCTCTTCTTTCCACTCCTTTCGCCTGACTCCGCCACCATCACTGGAGGCCTTGAATCCCTCTCATTATCCCCTTCTGCATAGTCTATCGTTTCCATCACCACTGTCTCCGATGATGGTGGGTGCATGATGTCGATCCCATCTGTTGCTGTGCGATACTTTGCGGTGGAAGTTGCGGTGGCAGCCACAGGCTGCGCATTGGAGGGTTGGAAGGTGAGGCGTCGTCTAGGGTGAACTCACCACATCCATCTGTGGCGTAGCTGCCAAGACTGGCTGCATGGTTTCTTAGGCATTCTTTGTATAGATCATTTGCATCATCACTTTCCATCGTCTCTCTCTCTCTCTCTCTCCCTCTCTCTCCCTCCTCCCCTCTCTCTCTCTAATTTGACTGTAAATCTGGAGGGTTGCAGATCATATACTGTTTTGTATATAATGGAAGATAGGAGGGCTTGAATTACCATGATGGACCTACATGGCTATTGTATTTTCGTTAATGCTATATATATATATATATCTTGGGAATCATTTCTCAAACTTGCAAATGGAAAATTTTGTTTTTTATTTGATGTGAAAATAATGCTTTTTCATGACTTTCTTTCTTGTTTTTCTTTTCGTTTATTATCAAAGTTTACATGACGTAACTTCTCAAATATATATTATTTACATTCTAATTATTGGATATATTTGTTAATTAATTATCATGGAAAACACCTAATTTAAAGAATATTTGTGCTTAAATATTTAGTTATATGGTATTATATAAAAAGATTTAAGTATTTTTCACTTGGATATTAAAAGACAAGATAATCGTGAAATAATATAATCAAAATATTTTTGATACATTTATATTATCAATGCATAATGGCTTTCATCGATTGGAGAAATAAAAATAATAATTAGAGATTAGTTTGATGGAAGTATTATATTTAAGTCATGAGTTTTTTGGATAAAAAAAAACTGAGATTGTCTTAATGTCTGTTTGTAAGTGTGATTGAGGTTATTTTTGAAAGTGTTTTTTGTTTAAAAATACATCAAAATGATGATTTTTTATTTTTTTTAAATTAATTTTGATATTAGCCCATGAAAATAATGTAAAAACATAAAAAAAATTAATTTAAAATAAAAACTAAAAATAATTTTTTTTTTCAAAAATATTTTTAAAATATAATTACAAACATTTTAAAATATAATGACAAACAGAAACTTATTTCGTGAACAACTGTATAGAATCAATTCAAAGAAACATCATTCTCTCTCTCCCCCGGTAATTATGATCATTCTAGCAGATCAAGAATGGGTTGGAATCATTCTCCTCTTGTTGTAATATAGAACCAAAATGAAGGGCTTTATTGTCCCAATATATCAATTTTAATTAAAATATAGAACAAACATAGCTGAGAGAAAAGAGGCCCCCCGAAGAGTAAGTAAGGGTTAGTCCAATAATTGACGTCGGGAATGCAGGTACAAAAGAAAAGTCTTCGTGACTTCCGTCGAGTTTTTTTTTCTTTTTTATTATTATTATAAAAATAGAAAATTGGTTAAAAATATATATACATAATTTAATTTTTTTCTTTTTTTTCGGATCCATACAAGATAATTTTCAAGCATTTAAATGTATCAAAGTTAAAATGCATATAAAGATTCAATGTACTTGAAAGAAAGTAAAATAATTTAATAAGAAAAGATAGGATGGCACAAAAAGACAAGAGAAGAAAAAGAAAGAAAGAAAGAAAGTGATGTGAAAGGCACTTCATAGCTCTAATAATGATAATACCAATATCACTAAAAAGATTTTAATTAAATAAATTTATAAATATATATATAAAAAAATTAAAACTAATGATGAGTTACTCATATCATTTAAAAATAATAGCATGCTCACTTGCTAGTATCTATAGCATGTGATAAATACAAAATTTAAATATGTTGACACATGTAAACAAGAAAAAAATCAACTAATGTGTATCACATAAACGAGATACACCCAAAAAAAAATTATTGACACATGTGAGACCAAGTACTTTCTGCTAGGTATTTTTGATAGTGTAGTTGATGTTGTTTTCAGAATAATTTTCCTTCAGAAAAGTATTAAAATTGATATTTTATTTATTTATTTATTTTTAACATTAATATATCAAAATAATCTTAAAATACTTTTTTAAAACGCAGTGACAAACAGAGCAGTTAAACATCTAAAGTCAAGAATGTATATAATTCTACGCATTCCTAAGAATTGTGTTATCTTAGAAACAAAAATCTACACAAGATCCACACACACACACACACACATATATATAGACCTAATTAACAACCATTGTGTAAACACATGCAAGGAAACTCTAGAAATGAAATAAAAAAATTTAATATTTTTAGATTATTTTAATGTGATAATGTCAAAAATATTTTTTTGAGAGAAGACAAAGAAGCAGATCCAGAGGGTTTTTTTTTGGATTAAGAAGACAGATTACAAAAGTGAGAGGTATGAGAAATTTGATTTAATATATTTACATGAGCATTTGAGGCTCTGATACCATGTTAAAATTATGTAATTAATGAAAAAGATACAAAGAGAGAACAGATGAGAGAGAGAGAGAAGAGGGGGAAATTTTATATTTTATAATTGTTTATTATTCTCTCACACTTCTTGTATGTTACAACAACATACTCTATATTTATACTCTAACAACGCGGACATGATTATTTATTTGTTTGTGATAGTAAGGTTGTTGATATTTTTTTATATCAAAAATAATTTGAAAAAGCTAAAAAAAAATATTTTAAAATAAAAACAAAAAAAATATTTTTTTTCAAATATGTTTTTAAAAGACAGTGACAACAGTAGCTATGTTGTGATGGTGGCGATAGAAGCTGACGTGGATCATAACTCGTAGGAATTGGTTGCTGCTGCCTGCTGGTGTGGTTCACTTGATGTGTCGGAACCTTGTCGTTTTGGCTTTAGAGAGCTGCCTCGCTTCCCTTTCAGCACTCACTACTCAGTGTCCCGTCATTTCTCAATGACTCACATGCATAACACAACACTACAAGCTGTTGCCGTATATTAACTGGGCCCCACAAATAGAGATGGAAAAGAGAAGATCCATATTCATGATATGATATTCCCACTGTTTTCTAAAAAATATGTTGAAATTTTTTTTTATTTTTATTTTGTATTTTAAATTAAAAAATATTTGATTTTTTTTTATTTTAATGTATTAATACAAAAAAATATTTAAAACAGTCTGATCGACTTAATAAGACGGGAGAGCAAGAAGCATAAAATCATGGAAGACTCTTATCTTGATACCGTACATCATATTTATTATATCAACCAGGTTTCTGTGTGTGTATATGTATATATATATATATTTTAATCTTATTCCTTCTTTTAAAATATTTCTATTTGATTCTTTAAATCTTAAGTATTAAACTATTTATTATTCGATATATTAAATTAAATTTGGATTAAATTTATGATATCAACAATAATAAAATCCATCCACTCAAGTTCATTTTAAAAGATATTATTCGATGTATTAAATTAAATTTGGATTAAATTTACTCCTTCGATTTTCTAAATGTCACCCTAAAAACACTATTATTTTTTCATTTCAAATTAACTTTTTAGTGGTTTTATATTACTATAATATAAAAATAAAATTATTATTTCAATATATATCTAAATAAAAATCACCATTAACACAATAACAAACAAGCTAAAATAAAAACTTAGATCAGCTATTTTTTTGTGTTTGAAAAGAATATATATTTTTTATTTTTTTAAAAAATATTTTTTACTATAAACCCATTAAAATAATATAAAAATAGCTACTTAATGATTGCACACAGTATATTTTTAGGGTTTTTTTGTTCATGTAAAAACCATCTTGTCAATTCAATACGGCTCCTGGCAGGGAGAGTGATGATGATGAGCATCATGATTTATGCGCCCTTGATTGTTGCAGAGAGAGAGACATTGCAGAGAGAGGAAAGGATAAAACAAAAGGTAAAGATGAGAAAAAATAGGCTTTATATGATGCGCGTGCTTAATGTCAAATCTAACAATTTGTTTTGTATATGGACCGTTTGGAAAAAGAAATAAATAATAATAATAAAAAAAACCTTATTATATCATCACTGTCCAATCTCTTGTTACCTCATATTGATTCGGCTGCTACAGTACTAAAGGCAAAGTCGGCAGGCATTTTTCTATTATATTTTTCGATTTTCAACAAAATACTACCACGGATTTATTACTCTGTTGACTTCTGTTCTCCATATTAAAATAACGCTACAACTCTACAATTATATAAGGTGTTTGCAACTAAATTTTAAAAATATTTTTTTAAAAAAAAATTATTTTTTATTTTTTATTTTAATTTAAAAAAATTGATGTTTATATATATATATATATATATATATATATATATATATATATATAAATAAAAATATTATTTTAATACATTTTTAAATAAAAATCATTTTAAAAAACAACTTCATTTATAATTGCTAGTTCTCATATATTATCTTATTTGTGAGGAGAACATTTTAATTGCGTCGGCATGTAGTATGAGAATCTAGTGCAGATGACATGGGCATTTAGGGTTATGCAGCTCGAAATCATTGAATCTTAGTGATTGTTTAAGAGTATGATTGAAAGTTATTTTTAAAATATTTTTTGTTTAAAAGTACATCAAAAATAATATATATATATATATATATATATATATATATATATATTGACATCAATAAATGAAAAATAATCTAAAAACAACAAAAATATTTAATTTAAAATAAAAACTTTTTTTTTCATTAGTGTTTTAGAAACGCAAACACCCCGTAAAATGGTGCCACGAATTTGATTGATAATTAAAGTCTTGTTTGATATTATGGTTAAAGTTAAATTTTTCAAGTATTTTTTATTTAAAAGTGCATTAATATTTTTTTAAAATATTTTTAATATCATTGCATGAAAATAATATAAAATATATATATATAATTAATTTCAAATTAAAAAACAAAAATAAAAATTTGTATTTTTTTTCAAAAACATTTAAACAATCAACATATTACAATACGTGGTTTCAACTTTCAAGGAATCCTCGTTGACTTTGACCTGTGCAGAGTTGCTTTGGTTCCAAGATTAGAGTAGTACGAGGTTACTTGCCCGTGTGCTTCACTGAGAGTTTTTTTTATGTAGAAAATTGATTAATTCTATATATGCTATAATTGGTTACCTTAATATTTAATTGATGAAATTGTAATCGATAAAATCTGTTATAAATATTTTTTTTTGCCTGAAATTGATTGAATATTGCTACTATTAAAATTGTTTTGATAATTATTACTTGGTAGATTGTACAATTGAAATCAATAAACTTTATTAAAAATAAGTCATATGGTTCATGTAACACATTAATTGATTATTGTGTGTATTTTATTTGTTTGATGAATTATTTCAATTGTACATAAGCATTGAAATAATGTTGGTGGATTGCAGCGCGAGCTAAACACGACGTGTAAGTGGAAAAATTAGACAACATCATATCTTTAAATTGATTATTATATGCTTTTTGAATTTAGAATCAAACACCTCATATATTTATTTATTTTTTTATCTCATTTTGATTTCATAATGTTGAAGCTGCTATTTGTAATTAAACAATAAATTATTTTAGAATTTTTTTTATCATGATAGAAAGTCTGGGTAATATTTTTTCATTTGAAAATTTCTTACAAATATCTCATAATGGTTAAATGTCTTGTTTTGTAGGTTTTCTAACCTTGCATTTGTTCATTGTTAGGCCATATCAGTTTAAACAATTAATTTTTTTTTTCAATATGAGGTGAATGGTAATTTTTTCTAATAAAGCATTTGTTATTTAATAGGCTACATCAACTTTGGGTTTGTTTTAACGATTTTTCGATCTATTTGTTCAGCAACCAACGAATTTTTTTTTTGAAGATGAGGTGTATGTTTTCATTTGCAAATGGTTATTTGTTTTATATATCTAGCTGAATGAATGTGGTCATTGTGTTTAATTATTTGGATAATCATTTAATTGACATATCACAAAATTACAAATAGATAAAATTAACTAAAAATGAGTTATTTCATACCGTGGAAGTAACTTTTGATTTCTGTATCTGATATGATTGTTTTTGTAATATTTTTGGATCTCTTAATGAAACAATAAATTATTAAAGAAGTGAGCTTAATGATGTCTTCAGATTTGTTTTATGACAATGATTTAAAATTTGGATAAATGAAGACACTTGTAAATTTCTTGCACTGATGACATAATGATTCAATGTTTTTTTTTAATAATGCATCTGTTAAATGATAAGCTACATTAGCTTATCAAAAAATGCTGGTGGATTGCAGCGCGAGCTAAATACGTGTAAGTGAAAAAATTCCACAACTTCATGTCTTTGAGATTTTTTTGAATCTTGTAATTAACAATAAATGATTTTGACGCTACATCAAGTGAATGAATGGAGCGAAAATGGACAACAACGAAAACAAACACATGTTAATTGCATCATAAACCAGTGAAAAAATGCAAACGATAAATAAAGACAAAAGTATAATTATAACTAAAAGTGAAGAAAGTACAACTAAAACATTTTTCCAAACAAAGTTTAGGCAATCAACGCTTTTGATGGCAACGAAAAATGGAAGTGCAACAATCATGAATAAAATAACAATTTATAACAAAGCAAACAAAACAAAGACATTAATGTTCAATGCTATTAAACCATGTATATACCAGTAGTTTTAACCCCAACGCAAATTAGCGGTGGTTTGTTACATGAGCTAAGAACAATAACGCATTTGTTAAAAGAAATTAAAATATTATATCTCTAATTTAGTAATTTATGTGTAGCTAATTCAGAATCAAAAATCTTTTATATATTTTGTATTTATTTATTTTATTTCATAAAGTTAAGGTAGATCCTAATATATGTATTCATGAAGTGGAAACTGGATATATTTTTGATAATATTTTTAAAAAATATTTTTAATCAGTGTTTTTTTTTTGTACATCTCATAATGTTTTTTTTTGAAAGAAAATACTTGATATATTTTATGCCAACACTTATATTTATTATTATATAATTTAAATAAAATATGGTTTTAAAAAATAAAGCAATTGAATCAGTAAATCTAATATGTAGTTGTTCATATATATATATATATATATATAATAATAATAAAAAAAAACAAGTTTATATTATTTTTTTTTTTTCTCATTAATAGAAAATGTATTAACAATGTTGCATGCGTTTTTTCTATCTACATTCAATGATCGAGGTATTATTAGTCAAATTAATCCAGTTATCTCGAATTAATATTATAATGATCGAGGCAATTTTTTTTGACAGCTGGAAAAAATATACCCGGCCGAGCTAGAATCTTGTAAACAAAAACGCTTGCCATGCTTAGGTGGAAATCACATGGTCAGGAAGGGTCGCCGGGCGTTGTAAATTATCCCGACACATCACCTGCCCTGGAAAAAAAAAACACGAGGAGATAAATTTAGGCTAACAAAATGAGAATTTGTTTAAATTGTCCCGACACATTATTATTATTATTTATTTTAAATATTTTTAAATCATTTTCACAAACTAATATTAAAAATAATTTTTAAAAAATTAGAAAATAATAATTTCTAAATAAAAAATACTTTCTCCAAACAATCAATAAATCCATCATGTGAGAAATGTGTCGAGAGACTTAAAGAATTGGCTTATAGTGATCTAATCATCTCCAGAAAGAAGAAAAGTCAATATTACATTAATTATGATAAGGATGACAACTCATTAGTCGAGGCAACAATTTGCAATATTATTTGGGAGGGTTTTATAATTAGATCACAGTGGAAAATGTTGTTAATTGATAAATAATTTGAATATTCCACTCGCACAACTGTAAAGTCTATTTTTCTTTTATAGAGAATTGTTAGACAAATTATTTTCAATATGTTTTTACATGAAAAATTAAAAATAAATATGCATATATTTGATCAAATAAATCAATAATCACCAATATAAATAAATAAATAATCATTAACAATAACAAAAAAACAATCTTTTTTTTCTTATAAATAAAGCATCACTATAAAATCTGTAACCACACAAACTTTTAAAACTCATGACCTGTGTTATTAGATCGAAAACATGACAAATAAAAAAAAATTACAAATCCCAATCTCCAATAATCAAACTCTTGTAGGATGAAATCGAGAAAAAACAATCTGTTGTAAGAAAATGCAATTAAAGAGAATAAAGGTGAAAATAAAAATAAAAAAACTACATGACATAAAAAAAAATTTGGGGTTAAATTTAGAAGAAAAAAGACTTTAACAAAAAATCAAAAGGATGAGGGATAAATTGTAAGAAACAAAATAACATAAACTTTAATTGAAAGATTAAATTGAAAATAATAAAACTTTAACAAACAGAGTTAAGAAAAAAAAAGAATATAGAAATCAAAAGAATAAAGACTGAATTGAAAAAATAATATATGATAAATAGTAATATAAAGACCACATTAAGGAAATAAAAAATCTTTCTAAAAGAGCCAAGGACTAGAATGAAAAATAAATGGACCAACTTGAAAAATAAAAAGCAAAAAGGACATGCGTGAACATTTTTTAAAAGAAAGGGAAGAAAAAGAAACCATCGTTGGAAACAAACCGCTCATCAACTTTACTACACCAAAAAGAAGAGGGAGAGGTGATATAAAATGACAAAACAACAAAGTTTAAAAAAACTGATGTCCATGCACATACATTTTTTTTTGATTTAAAAAATTAAATATTAAGAGCAAAAGGTATAAAACACTCTTCATGGTTTTGATATTAATAATAAAAAAAAATGTGAAAAGACTAAATCTCCCTTAACTCTTGCTTTATTTTTTCTTTTATAAATGTACTGTTTGGAAGTGTGATTACGATTATTTTTCGTTCAAAAATACATTAAAATTATATATATTTTTTTATTTTTTTAAAAAAATTATTTTTAATATCAACACATCAAAATGATCTAAGAATATCAAATTTTATTAATTTAAATTTAAAAATAAATTATTTTTTTATTTTTTTTTCAAAAATATTTTTAAAAAGTAATTCCAACCACCCCTACGAACATAAAAGTCAATGCATAATGTTATAAAATGTATACGAACATAAATACCCTTTGCCAGCTGCTTATTTTTTTTTAATGTGGGGAACATCAATATTTTTACTTGCCATAGAAAATAGAGAACTAAAAATAAAACGTTTCAAGTTTTCAATGACTAGTTCACCTTTGAAAAGACAAAATTACCCTCGAAACCAAGGCAATCAAGATTTTCTATCAAAGAACAAAAGCGTAATTCTACTGTTACAAAGAATAATCTTTTCTATGTCAGTGTATACAGTAAACTTTATAATATTTTTGTAAATATTTTTTATTCATATAAAATTGTGAACAGCAAATCACACATTTATGTTAGGAAGTTTGATGGAAGACAGAAGGTACATTTGTTAGGTATTAAACACTAATTTGTCTGCCTTTCTTTTATCAATATCATGGGTCCACGCTCATACATAGTGGTCAACTACAACTTACAGCTTTTTGGTTCATGAACACAGCCACCAGCCAACTTCAACTTCAATGTATTTCATTTATGAATTTGAAGTTATGTAAGACAGTTTTTTTTGTTTCTTCTAAAACATGTGACAATGTTGGTTGTGTGTGTATTCTCAAAGTAATTTAAAACTTATGATTTGTATGGCATATAATGTTTAATTAATAAGTAATGTAATGTGTTTGTTTTTAATTATCCTTTTTTTTTTTTTTTATCATATGAATAAGAGTTGATTGCATAATAAAAGAGACAATCCTCTTCGAACTTCAGTTTCTCACACTAAGGCATAGTTTGATATTTTATTTTAAAAGCGTTGTTGAAAAAAATAATTATTTTATTTTATTTTTTATATTAAATTAAAAAATAATGATTTTAGATTATTTTTATGAGCTGATATAAAAATAATTTTTAAAAGTAAAAAATATTATATAATATATTTCTGAACAAAAATATTTTTAAAAATAATTTTAAATACATTTCCAAATAGCTACTTAGCCTAATGGGACATGTTCCTCGAATAAAAAATTCCTTTTCATGCATCTACAACCAAGAATTGATACGCGTGGCATAACGCATGTTAAGTAACTAGTTATTTAGTGTTCTAAATTCTAATGGCATTGTGATTCAACCAACCTTTTAAAACCTCTTGATTTTTTTTTTAAATTTTATTGTTTCTATATTTTCATATCGTTTTGATAGTATAATGAATAAATAAATAAATAAATATAATTCTAATATATTTTTAAATAAAAATCATTCTAAAAAACTGTCTTAACGTGATGAATCTGGATAATGGTGCGTATATGCTGTTCTTCTCCAGGAAACCATAATACAAGTTGGATTTTTATCTAATGTTCCAACAAATGACATGGTTACATGGGCAGACATAGACTGGCTGGAAATTCCATAATAATCAACGAACCAGGTTACAGAATCAGACATCATGCTAGCAGCACCTCTTAAGAGAACCTTTTATTATTATTATTATTATTATTATTATTATTATTGATAGTTAAGATGTTTGCTCTTAAAATGGAGATTAAATAGTGAAGGCAAAGAAAAAACTGAGCTTGAGATCAGTAACTACAGCCGTGACGGTTCGCTAGTGTGGTTGCGGTTGATTTTTTAAAGTGTTTTTTTATTGAAAAATGCATCAAAATAATATCTTTTATTTTAAATATTTTTTTGACATCAATATATGAAAATGATCTAAAAACATATATATATTTTTTTATAATTTAAAGTAAGAAATAAAAAGGAAAAATTTTCAATTTTTTTCAAAATTGATTTTGAAGCTCAATGCCAAACAAGGTCTTAATAATATATGTTTTCACTTTTGAAACTCAGTGCCCAACAGGGACTTTGGAAATACATGTTTGGAAGTGTGATTGATGTTGCTTTTGAAAAATGTTTTTTCGTTTAGAAATGTATCAAAATGATGTTTTTTTTTTTTTTTTAAAATTATTTTTGATATCAGCACATGAAAATGATCTAAAAATTAAAAATACTTTAATTTAAAATAAATAAATAATTTTTTTAAAAACATTTTTAAAAAATAATGATAAACATAACCTTAGAAAAAAGACTTAATTACCCAGTTTGAGGGTGAACATTACATGAATCCAGAAGACCACCTCTCCTTTCGATCCTTAGCTTTTTTTCTGTAAAATATTTCCACCTCATGTGCCCATTGGCATCAGGTACAGAATTCATCATGCATCTAATCTTAACCAAAGAAAATAATAATTTGGAACTTCAAGATACGCTTCTCTGCCTTCAAAGATTTTGTTTCTCTTGAGAGTTAGTTAACTCGGACTATATTATATAATTACTAAATTATGAAAATGCTGCTGTTGACTAGGGGACCATGAGGCAAGCTTTGATTCTAGCCAAGTTCATACTGATGACTTGGCAGAACTACTTGGATCTGAGTTATATATGAATTGTATACTGTATTTTTATATAATAATTTAAATTTTTAGATAAAATAATTTTTATAATATGATATTAATTTTTTATTGACTTATAACCTATAGTATAACCAATCCAACAAGAGGCACCTGCATGCAAGACAACTCCAAGGACAGCAGGGTTACCGATTACTAAGATTGTAGTTGAGTTGAGTTGTTTTTGAAAGTTTTTTTATTAAAAAATATATTAAAATAATTTTTTTTATTTTTAAAAAATTATTTTTGATATTAATATATGAAAATGATTTAAAAATACTAATAAAAAAAATAAAAAAATATTTTTTTATTTTTTTTTCAAAAATATTTTTGAAAAGCAATGATAAATATTTAAGTGAAAACTGTGGCCTGGAATCGTTGAGGCTGTTCTTCCTGTGCATAGAAAATTTGATTTTCAGTGTCTGAGACTCCAACCTCTACTCCACCGTATCACTGTCATCATCTCCGCCGTGTCAGTTCCGATGCAAGACATCTTTTGTAACCTTGTCATCTTCGCTGCCATATTTGAGAGAGTGCAATGCCACCTTTATGCCTAGTTTATCTCGCCATTGCCTTAGTGCTAAAACCCTAATCTCGAATGAACACAAAACATCGGATTAAGCGGTGGCATTTCAATTATTTCAACGGTTAAAAAATAATATAAATTATATTTTAATATCTCATTTAATAATTTAAATTTTTAGATGAGATGATTTTTTGACATGATATTAGAGCAAGGTCTATTAGAGAATAATAAAAATCATATTCTAACCTCCACCAAGCAATTCAAACTTGTTTTGGGAAAAAGACAATAGGTTTTATGAGTTTTTTTTTAAAAAAAAATTAGTTCGGATTTAAAATAGTTCAATTGACCGAGACAGAATAATTAGGTGGATAAAGCTAAAATAGTCAATCGTTTAATATTGTTTTTATGTATTCTTTAGAGTTTTAATTTAGAATAACATCATCTATCAAATATTGTTTAGTGTTTTTTCTTCATATTGTTTTGCTGTTATATTATATGTTTTCACTTTCTTTTTTTACATTTTTTAAATACAGTATTTTTATTATTTATGATTATATTCTCACTTTTTTATTTTAATAGGGTGATAGATTTTTATTGGTTTGGATATCAAAACTTATATTTAATTTTTATATACACAGTTTCATTTTCAAGTCTTAATTTTTGATAATGTATAATTTTTTGACAAGTGTCATAGAATTTAACAAAATTAGATTTGCGTTAAATTACCATTTCAAAATAAAAGAGACAAAGACATAGGAGTACACATCATGAAAGGAGATAAATAGAAAATTATGTTTGATAGTAATGTACGAGATGGTTAGCCCGCGCGTTGCGCCAGACTTTTTATATATAGCAAACTGATTATTTATGTGGTAAGCAAATAATTTTTTAGTTGATAAATAGAGAATTGTAAATTTTAAATCATGCTATAATTTTTTTTTATGTATTGAATTAGTTGATTATTGTTATAAGCTTAAATACTCAGATAATAATTCAATTTCGAAATTTAAAAATTATAAGCGATAAAATTTATGAAAGATCAGAGAATTGTAATTTGAGTATTGCAAGACCATAATTGATTAATTGTTTAGTATGTATTAATTGTTTTGATGGTTATTTAATTGGTTGATGTAAATCTGTAATCAATAAAATGAATGAAAGATGATTTTTTTGTTGTCTTGAACTGAATGTGTTGATTGTTAAATATTTTTATAACGAGTTACTAAGCATTTAATTGGTTGATAGCAATATTGTAATCGTTGAAATCTATTAAAGATAGATTATTTTTTTTGTTTGCATTGATCCGGTTGGTTGTTGACATTATTTTTCTTGGCTTGGAGAATAATTTAGTCACGGTTTGGATTTGAATTGTGTGTTGATTTAATTAACTCATAGATTGCAAAATTGCAATGTTTTGATTATCTGGCGTGTTTTAATTGGATTGATAATTATATAATCAGTTAGTCGAAAAAATGTAATAGATTATATTGATTAGAGATTTTTGTTTGTTGTAGTCAATTGGGAATTTGTTGGTGGTTGGTTTTGTTGTAATTGTGTGGCCGATCATTTAATTTTTCTTTATTCAGATTGTGTTTCTTGGTTATGGAAATATTTTTTTGTATCTATTTGTACGGTGAATTATTTGATTGTTTGGTGTGATATTTTTTTCGTTGTAGTTTATTGATCAATTTGTGAATGTGTTTTAATCGGTTATTTGTAATTGTGTGGCCGATCATCTACTATTATATAACTATATTAAATGTATCTCAGAATACTTATATTAATTTTTTTTATATTAAAAAAAAATCCTAGGTCATGTTTTCTTTTTCCCTATATATATTCTTAGGGTGAAAGACTAAAAAATATATATAAAAAAAATTAACACCATTACTGTCAAAACAATAGAAATTATTAAATTATGAAGAGCAAAAAAAATATTAACAAAAGAGTTACTAACAAAAATAATTGTTGTTATTATTATTATTATTATTATTATTATTATTATTATTATTATTATTGTTATTGTTATTATTGTTATTATTATTAATATTGGTATTATTATTTTTATTATTATTGTTATTATTGTTATTATTATTATTGTTATTATTATTATTATTGAAATAATTGTTATTATTATTATTATTATTATTATT